>JANTPZ010144960.1:0-28334 GCA_025593235.1 Vachellia pachyceras | reverse complement strand
CTCTTCTCCTCTCGCCTTCGGTGCTTTTGCTGTGTCTCATATTCGGATCCATACTTGTGATCCGTATTCCGCGTGGGTATCTGCAGATTCATAATTCGGCATCTCCAGGTACGCCCGAAATCCTACATAATGAATCGATCAAAAATCGAAATCTTGAAACTAGGAATCAAATAAACACACGTTCTAGAAAACATTGAGCATGCGAAATTCAACATCCAAGGGAAACAATTTGATCACTCTCTTATGCCATATAGTTTTCTATCAATGTACATTACCATCAAGTAAATACATGTCAAAAGAAAATTCTCGTTCATGACTTCATAACTATCATAAATGAAGACTTTTGGGTCTTTAAATAAAAATTTACTCAATCAATTTAACACCTAAAAATAATGAAAACTATGATTTTCCTTCGAATTTCTTAAATTCTAAATAAAAATAATCATTATTAGACCTTCCATGCTCCTTACTCTTGAGAGTGCCCATACAGCTGACCATGTGTGAAGAGAGGTTTCGAGAGGTATAGGCGAACATGTCGTAGAGGCTGGCCCTTACTTTTGTTGATGACCATGGCAAAGGACAGAGTTACAAGAAATTCGCAGGCAACCTGGTCTCATAAGGAATTATGTCAATCCTGTGATGAATAAAAACCTTCTGGTATGGCTTTGAACCATTAAGCATGATAGCCTGGATGACAGATTTACCAAGGTGCATGATTCTCAGACGAGTGCCGTTGCATAACCTAAACAATTGATGATATTTCTTAATAGCATAATTGGTGCCCCAACTTTCAAAGTCAACTTATGTGTAGACAACCTAAAGCTAGATATTGTATTAAGGAAATGAGTTGTGTAAAGGTTGTCAAATGAGTCATTGTCATCACTTGACCTACAGATGGAATCACAACTTAAACATTCAACCTTCTCCTCTGGCAACAACGATAGTACATACTCATTGATCTCCATAATGACCTCAATTTTTTGAACAAGTATTAGCCAGAAGACCATTGAAGGTTGACATAACCATGGTTTCCAATGGGTTAGATGATGATGGGGATCAGTAAAGGTTGTGAAATGTCTAGGTCACATGACCTATCAAAAGAACGACACAATTTCCCATCTCCACCATCTAGAAGCCACTTACAGAACCATTCTATATCTGCAATTTCCTTCACATTAGATTCTGAGTATAAACTCATATTTCGTGAGCCTGAAAATAAAACAATGATCCCAAAGGTACGAAGAACTAATGCATGCATTGATGATGTTTGCTTTGGTTTCCCTTGGGATGACAGGAAGAATTTCCCTAAAGCCACCATCCATAAGGATGGATTTCCTACAAAATATTGAATTGCAATGATTAAGATCACGTAGTGTATGGTCAAATTGCAATAACGTTGGACCATGGGCGCTTCATCCCATATTATTAATTTTGTACTTCTTAGCAAGCCTGCCAATGCTGAATTTTTTCATATAGAGCACATGGAAGATTCTGTGATCTCAATAGAGATGGAAAATCTAGAATGGGTTGTTCGACCACTAGACAACAGTGTGGCTGCGATGCCATTCGATGAAATAGTTAACACAATATCTTCTCTTGAGGGCATGGTAGATGGCAATGCACTCCATAGGAATGTTTTTCCAGTTCTCCCATAGCCATACATGAAATAAAACCACCATATCGATTATCAAGTGAGGAAATGATGCAAATATAAACGTTTTTTTCTTCAGAGTTAAGGTTATTTTTCATTTTGTCAACATCAATTTTCAGTAAGGCACAGTCATGAGACAGCTCTTGTAGTATGAGATTGTTATCGACATTAACGATAATTGAACCGCTTAGCTGAGGAAGTGTAGGGAAGTCCTTTAACGATTTGCCGTTATTTTGCAAAAGATCTTCAATATGATACAGAGTAGCATTCTCCTTATCCTTTGAATTGATAACACATCTATTGGCGAAAAAAAACAAAGATAACATATCTGCATATCAAATAGGGTATTGTACTTATTAAAGTTGAGCAATATAATGATGCAATAGTGGTAAGTACATGTACCAGGAACTTATAGTTTACTTGAAAAGGCAGAATTATTCCAATCAATGTTTAAAAGATCTTCTGAAAGTACATGTGAGCACTGATTCCACATATTTTCTCGATGTTGCAAGTAACAACATAAAAGCATACTAACGAATAATTTCATAATGGAATGTCCACTTGCCAAAAGAAAGGTTTCTTTGATTGCACTAATGTACTCATTGTCATCATCCAACAACCCACATGCGAAGCATGCATCCCAAAACATGTTATAAACAACACTATCCACTGTCTTGATTTCATCATAAGAAACCGGTCCTTTCAGTTTTGTCAGCAAGATCCGGAGATATTACAACTTGCCAGATGCTGGTGTAGATTAGCAATCCGCCCAATTTCATAGTAATTTGGGAATTCTCGATACTGTTTGACATATATAATTGTCATCAAGTATGGCCTTTATGATTTGTACAATGGTATCGATTGTTGCTTATTTCTGGTGTTTGCTGTGATGAGCAGTTAGCAAATACGGTCAGGCGAATTAAAATAATTAATGATCCAATTTTGTGCTTCTGAATGTGTTAATTACCTTCATTTTCATTTGAAGAAACCTCATAATAACCACCATTATCATCATCTTGATCATTGCAGTTAAAATTGAATTCAATGTTCCTGTAATCTATCTGGGTGTCTACAGTAAATTATAAGGACATCAACTTAAATAGTATTATGATTAATATGGAATGGTCACTTATCCTTCATGCTCGATATTAAATTACACAGCACTTATTAAATAATGAAATGAGTACTTTATTTGTAGCAATAACATGTCAAAAATTTTGATATTCATAAGGATAAGATGCGTACCAATGGAGATTTCTGAAATGTCGTATTGTGCGTTAATATAATCCTACTGGAGTCATCATCTGGTGATAGTTTGAAGGCGAAATCTACTTCATCAACTGACTGAAATGCATGGTTTATAGGTCCATGCATTCACTAATGCCAAGTGGAGTACATTCATCTATATATTTATTTATATGGAAAATTATATCAAAGGATCAAAGTTAAATAATATTTAATGAGATCGATTATAAAAAGCATTTTTACTTAAAAAGGATCAAACTCTAAAGTATAAAATTAAAAATAGCAAAGTGTCACTCAAAAACCTCCTATATTCCTTCGTAATTTCATTAAAATTAAAAATAAAAATAAGATAATTTATTATATTTGTATGTAGAAGTGGTAGCTAATCTAAATACTGAATTAGTTCCCTGAAACTACATGTGTGTAAGCCAAAAAATTATAATAAATAAAAACGTTTAATATAATCAATGAAACAACGAAGTAATGATAAATCACAATATACACAATTATAAACAATGGATAGTAAATTTTTTTATTTATTTGTGAGATATTAAGAAGTTTAATTTTTTATATTATTTATGTACTACTTTATTCTTATCATTTAAATTTACCTAACTACTTCTGACAAAATATGAAATGGGTTTAATTTTATTTCAACAAAGAGAGTATGATTGATATTATCACATTAAGAATTATATGACATGAATATGGATCTAGGTAAAAATACAAGTTAAAAAAGATATGACGACGGTTTTAGTTTTTATTTTATTTTTTTATTCTGAAGAGCTATGAGATTAGGAGAGTAGATAGGAGATTCGGTTATAGGTAATTTAGTAATTTTAAATTTATATTTTAATTTTTGGTTCTTCTAAATAATTATGACTTTTACGGTCCTTTTAAATAAATAATATTTGTTACAGGTCATTCAATTTAATTTCCCCTTATTTATACTAAGCCGCAAGATAAGGAAAAGCTATATAAGTTGAATTTAATTAAACTATCATATGTATCAAGAAGCATACTTTCTTTGATGTCTATATGAACCTAAAAGTACCAGGATCCATAACGAATGTGAAAACTTATTTTAAACTCGACACTTAAGAATATTTTATGAGACATTATGGTATCAGGCTGTGAGCAAAAAGAAACCATGGTTACCCATAAATTAAGCGTATAACATAAAAAAAATATGAAACTAAGGTTGGTAAATTGATATTGTGAAAGTAAAAAAAAAAGAACAATGAATAGTTCAACGGTATAAAAATTATTTATTCATGTATTCATGTATAAGCAAAAAAGTATTTATCATGTTAAATTGAAATTGTCATGATGAAGGAAAAATAATAATTTTAATTTTGATACCGTTGGTCTGATGTTGTTGTGAAGGGCTTAAAAATCGTGTGCATTCAGCTTTTGCAACATCTGTTGAGCTCTTTGCATTTGCGGTTCTTCCACCTTCACAACATAAAATAGACTCTTAGTGATGAAAGGTGGAAGGAGACGTGATGGAAGGTGGAATGGCTTTTAATGAAGTAGGTGATAGTGTGCATGCTTGGGAAACAATTTTTTCCAACGGTGCACGCAAGTCAAAACAAAAGCATCTCGAAATCAATAAAAAGCATATCGAAATCTGTAAAATCATATCAGAATCTGTAACTCATTTTTCCCAACGGATTCCCAAACACACACTAGTGTGATTACGGAGGTGTTTTGGGAAGATGGAGTATGTGGAGGTGGAGTATTCATGGTGGCGGCTAGGGTTTGGGGTTAGGCTCTGATACCATTTTAGACATAAGACAGAGAAAGAGATGAAAACTTTGCACAGTGGATAATAATCATATATTGCCAATCTTGCTTACAATAAGGACTCCTATTTATAATTCATTGCAACCTATGAAATGTTGTCACATTTATTACAATAGAAAAATCTAGAACCCATTTCTTCATGCATTCCTCAAGGGATCTTGTGCCTTAATATTTCCTAATTATTATATTTTTTAGATATATGCAAATATAAAACAATTACTCCAGGGAGATGTTTTATTTAATATTAATTTGTTTACAACTATATATGTATATATTACGATACTATTTAACCAGCTGGTAGATTTTATAAAATAATTGTGTATATCCATACGCACACATACAGCAACTATTAGAGAGAAATATATTATTTAACATTTGTTTATAATTATATTCTTTTAAAATACTTCGTCAACGTATACATTAATTATAAACACAATGTACCATTCATAAATCTTTTGATATCCTTTAGATATTTCATAAATCACAACTAATTCTTGGAGTTTAAAAAATAGGATGTTACACCGATGATATTCATACCATTAACATAAAGAATAATTACATCATCATGGGCAGATTGGATGTTATATTGTTATATATCATTCCTTCAACATATGTTCACTGAGTCAGTTATACCATATATGCCTTGATTTCTTTAATTCATATAGAGATTTTTATGGAATCGTTTGCTTTTAGAAGTTTCAATAATTCAAGGAGTTTCATATATTTTGACAGAATGCTTCTGACTAATTGGAATCCTTTAGAGATTTTATAAGTATAACATTTTTTCGAATATATACACCACTAGTGCTTCAAATTCTTCCAGGATTCAAAAAGATCATATCCAACATAGGCATATCAAAATTCTAAATACTGCTAGATTGCCAACATGAAAATTTAATCTACCAATACTGCATCTTTTTTCTATTGGCCAGCTACCTCATTGTCTGTATCTCATGACAGATATGTGTACAAGATCTTTACATAATCATGTGATATTATTAAAACTATTGTCGACAGCTTTATCTTGTATTGGTTCCCTTTTCTATGACATAACCTTTTAAGATCTCTTTATTACTTTTAGGTACCTAAACCTCTTCTGGAGTCTTACAAATAGTTATATCTTGCCTCCGAATCTTGACTATTTGCTCCTTTTGCATTGCCTTTTTTTTTTTTTTGCAACCAATCATTCTATCATGCTTCCGGCATGGTTCTCATTTTCATTTATACTACTTTGAGCTTTTCGGCTAGAATATGAGATTTAAAAATCTCTTATATGTTAGTAATTGCTTTTGACAGATATTTTGCAATATACTATGAATGCAATATTTAATGAACTTTGACTTTATAATACTATATTTGAGGATCTAGATTTGATGGTAAAATGCATTTTATTTAATCTCTTTTCCAGCTACTTATTTTCCCCCTCATATGGGAAAATTTTGTCAAATGACAAACAAATAATCATGCATACCTTAATTTCTTTGTTCCTTCTATAAACACAATTATGTTTCATATAGAAACAAATAAGAAAATGAGTATTTTTCCTAATATTTATTTCAAATTTAGTTGAATATCCATTTATGTTCACTGGTGGATTAATAAGAACATATATTGCATATTCAAGATTTTGAGATAGATGGAAAATATCTAGCACATTCAAGATTTTGAGATGGAGAATTCATAACACTTTGCTGGCATGATATGCTTATGTGTGGCAATACATAAAATCAAGCTTCCCAACGTTTAAATAGGAATGTTGTTCTCATAAGTTTTGATATAGCTATTTGAGGAGGCATTGATAAACATGCTTTACCAAGCATATAATCACTGAAAACTCCAAGAATAATTAGTAGCAATTTCAACAAAAATCCTATTGGTCGCATAATTGAGGAGAAATGCACTAAATATAATTTGAATAAATTTGCAAACTCCAGGTTGCAAGTTGATTATAAACACCAAAATGATCATTCTATAAGTCTAGATGGCCTGGGCTCATACACACATTTGATACACTGCATTTATGATTTCAGTCACAGCTAAAGATGTCTTCATAATGTTTTATTCTTTTGAGCATAAAAGTTTTTTCCACATGTAAAGAATCTTCTAGTTCTTTGTTGAATATCAATATATTCTTCATCATGTTTTGCATCATTATGATCAAGGTAATCTAATTGATCATGTCAAACAATACATAAATAAACTTTAGGTTTATTGTAATATTATTGTCAATCATTGATAAACTTCCTAGTTACAATAGGTTTATATTATGAATAATAAACGATAATATTGGCTCCGTTTTGATAGCCCGTTAGGAAAACGGACAGTTTTATCATTTTCATTTATACCCAACAGGGGGAACTCACGCATTCATCATACCCAAAGAGGGAAAAATTAATAACTTCTTGCTTAAGTTGAGGTTTACATAAGTCCTTAGGGGATGTTGAGTCAAATAACTTTGACTCTTCCGAAACTTTAATTAATATATAATCTCAAATAATATGTTACATTAGATATATAATTTGTATGATTGAGCAAATTAAATCATGCTAACAACAAAGTTGTTTGCAAAAGGAACTTCTAGTTTACTATAACGTACATGTTTTAATTCACACTAAAATCTTAATGTGATATCCATTTGAGAAATCAATCGGGCTTTATAAGAAAATATAAAAGTGAACCATCATCCAATATGTTTTATACTTTTATTCCAACAACCTCCCCTAAATAAAACTGTTAAAACATACTTTCTGCCCACAAAATAAAACTGTTAATTTTCAAGAACTATATCAATTTTATTAAAGTATTACAATTTTGAAGCAAGTGATCTATCACATGGATTCATACTTGCAACATGTGCTCATAATTTCAATTACATATCAAAGTATTATAATTTTGATAATCACTAAACATGTGCTTTGAAAACAATTTTGAAGTATCAACACATTATATATAGACAATATTTCATATACACAATAAAAATTCAATGATCACAATATTTATGCATATTTGTATCAAGATAAATAAACACCTCAGAATATAAACCATGAAAAATAAGGTACATTTTTCTCTACACTAGATAAATGATCAAATTTTCATGTTATAATCAAAATGGATTATGAACCTAGCTCTTGGGTAGAGACTTGTACTGATAACATTTTATGTAATTAAGGAAAAAGAAGATAAGATAAATAGAGAGAATTTAAGAGCAAGAGATAAAAAAACTTTTATTCACTATATCCAGTACATAGTACATAAGGGATGTACTTCTATTTATAGACATAACTTTACAATATTATGGTAAAACAATTTCATGATTATAGGAGATACTACATAGATATATGATATCATGGATATGATAAGGAGACACAAGGATTTTGTACACAATATCAAATAGGCATAGATTTACAATATCAAATATTGCATCTTGATTTTTTGTTGAATTACCCTGATATTGTAAAGTTACGCCTGCAGTAAAGAGAAGGCATTCTTTATGTCTTGCTATCTAATTCTCTCTCTCTCTCTATTGTCTTCTTTTCACTTAATTTCATAACAAAATTCATTTACTTTCTTCAACGATGAGTCCATATAAAATTATATTATTTGAGTATATTTTTAAGCCATTTAATATTTTAATATTTAATCTTTTATACATATATTATTATATACAAACATTTTTTATATTTAACTATTACATTATGGATTCCATTATCAGTTGAATCGGTTAACCGTTAAACCTGTAATATGATAATATTTCAGACTTAATGTCCAGTTTGAGTTTTTAAGCATTAATAATGGTATTTTAATTTCCTCTAAAAAAAGAATTTTTAAATTGTACAGCTTGCATTAAAAACAAAGTAAAATTACATGGATTAAACATATTTTGACATTTAAGCTTATTCATCCACTACCAAAAAAATGTCATTTAGCGAGAAAAAAATTCGTTATTTTCCGTCGTAAATGTAAATTTTCTGATGGAAAATAACCATTTAACGATTGATTTTTCTGTCGCCAAATGGTATTTTTCAGGTAGTGATCCTGGGAGAGGAATCATACAAGGTGACTTACATTAGGTTTATACAGTCTTTTATCTCTCAAGTTTGCTCTCATTGAAGTTTTAAATCAGTCGTTTTAATCATTTAAAGAGGAAAAATGATCCATATTTTTATTATATTATAGAGATAATTCTTTTAAATAAAATAAAATTTTAGAAATCAAAATCACTGGATTTTAAATTTAAGGGATTAAAACCAAAATAAGAATAAATTTGATGACAAAAAATTGTATTAACCCAATTATATTCCAATCGAAAATATTCTCTCAGATCTTGTTCATGTATAAGAAAGAGCAAAGGGAAGTTCAGAAAAGAATTAAAATTTGCAGCTCAGCCTATTTCACATCACCACCTCTATGCAACCGATTCTTTTTTTTTGTTTTGTTGAAGGTTTTAGGAATAACTTGAATGTTGTTAGAAGAGCCTTAACCAATGAGGGTTAGGTTTAATAAAAATAGTTAGTCCCTCACAATATATTGAACCAAAGTTCTTACCTGTTGAAATATGTACCTACATTTAGTTTTCGACAATAATTCAAATATAATTATTTCTAATGGAATTAAACATGAACTTAGATGGAAAAAAAGGTGCAGCTTCTATTGTTATGAAAAGGACGTACATTATAAGTGATCTTAAACTGGAAGCTAGGATTGATACTTTGGTTTCAAGACAAATGGATATGCATTCCAAATGTGATGGTGCATAACGCAGCTCAATTTGGGAGGGCTATGTTATTCATGAATTTAAAGTTAGTTAATTATTATCAATTCCAAAATATATCACCTTGCAACAATTTCTTAAAAAAATTATTCCCAACATACAACTAATATTACACTAAACATTTGTGGACTAGCTTTTAATTCTACACAAAGTTTGATAGGTTTATGATAGAATGTATTTAAGTAAAATACTTAATTCAGACTTCTTATATTTATTATCTAAAGTTCTAACCCTATTTTTTCTTACATACATTTATAATTAAATGATAATATTTAAAAAATACAAGACAAAATTATAGATGATTGAAAAACTTGACATAATGAATATAACAAACTCATATGTATTATCCTGTATTTAAATGATTTAACATCTAAGAAGGTAACTTATTCTATAATTTAATTTGATTGTCAGATGCTCAAAACTTTGATGAAGGTGCTGCCACAGTTGCAACAGCGATATCGTGCATGTTTGTACGATCCGAAATGCATTTTAGACCTAAAAGTTCGTTAGCTTGTAGACTCTAACATTTAGTAACTCCTTCCTTCAAAATACATTCTGATAAAAAAACTTTTTTTTTACAAAATAAATATACTCTAAATCTAACGTTTATCCAAATAAAAATACATTATGTTAAAATACATTCTCCCCAACGGTCTTCCAAACGAGCACATCATCATCATGTGAGAGAATTAAATTACGAATCCTCTATCATGACTAGAGTCACCCAGTGTTACAATGTCCTTGTTTATTACGACATCATCCATGAACCTAGATAAATTCTAACTAGGAACTGGAATAATGTTTTTGACCAAAAAAAAATCTAATACTCATTTCATTGATTTAGTTAGATTAGGACACAATAGGAATGTTGGTTTTTTATCGAAGTTTTGATCAACCACTCCGTCATAATCAGAGGTGGTGGACGATGAGAGATTATCCTTTGGCTTTGTACATGACCTTTTTGAGTCGAATATATTGACACTGTTTACATTAAAAAATTTGATGTGGGAATACACAAGGAGGTTTTGTGTGTTTGAGGGAGAGAGGGGAAATGCCTGATTTCCCTAGAAATCCAATTGGTGTAAGAATTGGGTCTTACATTTAAGATCGGAGGAGTATTTTACATGGGTGACAGCTGACAGGGGAGATCATCCATATTGAAGAGCAGACTCTGCATCTGTCTGATAATGATTATGCCCTTCCACTGTTAAATATCACGCGAGGGATTCTTTAGTGGCCAGAGCACTGCATTTAACAAAAATGATTTAGTGACATGAAACACAAAACGGATCACAAAAGAGAAACAATTTTCAGCTTTAAGATTCTCCACAACTTTTACAATGTATTAAGTCCTGCAAATTTGGATTTTCCCGTACTCATCACAATCAACCCACTCAAATATTTCTTCTTTTCCCTCACCATGGAAATCTAATCTCAATATCCCTCATCTAATCGACATTCAGTATTGTCCACCGTTACCAAACGGTAGGATTTAGTTCACTACATTCCATGACAGATAAAAGCATCAAGAGGCAAATGCAATAATAAATAATCTAACCAATGAACCTCAGTAGCCCAGCCAAGTTACATATACGAGAAAACAAGGGAAAATCTGCTTACTTTGTACAAACTTGTGAAACCATATTAACATTTCCATTTCAAGGCTATGTTATCAAAAAAATTATGGTAGAAAAGGAGTAATACGAGCAAAACATGCCAAGTAAGATTAATCAGGCTAACATTCTCAACCCCCAAAAAAAATGGCAAACATTTCAAAAATTTAAAACGCAAAATTAGGAAAATATTCTTGAGTGATAAGTGTTCAACCTTACAGCTCTACTGACATGTTATATCTCAACCTAACTGACATGATAGTCTGTTGAACGATGATATAATTAAAACTAACAGACCCGTATTAAATTCCAGTATAAGATGGTTTCAAGTCTCTACGTTGTTCAAATTTCTAGCATTTAGTGAAAAATAAGTGTGTCAGAAGTTAAAATCATGTTAGATTTTCATGCAGTAGCTCAAGCTTTTACTTCATTCAGTTTCTTTTCAAATTGGCTTGTGATTTATAACTACCAGAGTATGATGACCGAATAAGAACCTGAAAGTCAAACTGATACTGTCACTATCTAATATGCCAACAGGATATGCACTTTCATAGAGCTTTTCAACAACTGGAACTTGATCGAGTCCATGTTTCTTCATAGCCTTTTGAGCAGCATGAAGATCCATATCAGGAGTAGCAGTCCATGGAACACTACATATTCCACCTCCTAGAAGGCATAGTTCTGAAACTACAAGCTCCTGCGAAAGAACCAGATAGTCAGGTATGTGAGGTCACCACCAAATGGGGACAAGTTCAGCATTTGCTCAAGTCATACTATTGATTGGATCAACGACTATTCCAAGCTCAACTACAAAATTATTCTATGTAAGTTGTAACTAAGTTTAGCAGAATTGAAAGATCTAAATACGTGTCAATATATTTTAGCTTCTCATAACATTTGGTTGATACAAAGCTACCAAATCTTACCAATAAAATATAATAACTTATGCAAACTTGGATTTGTTTTTTCCAGGTTAGATGTAAAGAGTGTAAGAGAAGAATAAGACTCAAATATCAGTCATGGAGTAGTTACCGAAACTGATGTTTGTTCGAATTATATTATAGTTATAACTGGAAGACTACACTTTGTACTAACTCCTGTAGTGAATTTGATATAACTCAGCTGTATTATTTCCCAATAACTAGGATTAAGCAGTAAAACTCCCCTTCAATGAGGTCAGGAAGAGGAAAATGTGACAAAAATGGACTGATAATCCTAGCTACGATACTAGAAATGGAAGCTAACAGCAATAACAAATAGAAAAATAGCAAGAACAAGGACTTCCTTGACATTGGAGACCAGAGGGTCTCCCAAACCATCCACATGCTTCTCGTCTGCCTCCTCCAAGCATGCAACCTTAGGAAACCAACTCAGAGCCATCTTTGGGGTTATCCGGCTAGGTGAGAAGTGTCTCCAGGCCCAATTGCTGTAACTGAGTATTTTGGTCAGGTTTGGGCCTTCTACTATATACCTCCACTTTTGTAGTCTTTGGTCCATCAGAAATTTTATTATTTCACCTCATCCGACGTCTTTTTAAAATAATTCCTCTCTGGATACTTTTGAAAAGCACCTATCATTACTTATTTCTTCTTAAGGGAGAATTACATGCATGATTTTCAATCATTGCTTACTTATATTTGCACCATATATCATGAAGAACCTAGAAATATAGTTACCAGGAACTTAGCTCTCCTGTTCATTGACTTTGTAAAATTAGAATGCAGAAGGGCATAAATTGATGAACCATAGATTTATATATATCCAATTAAGCTTAGAGTAATTCTGCTACCTTCGGTTTTTTGCTTCTTGTTTTTGCAAATCTGATGTTCTCTCCAATGTCTCCAAGTGTCAAAAAGCCAATGAAAGTATGATCAGCACCAACAATCACTGCACAAGACTGTTTCTCTGCAAGCATGAGATTTAATACTTCTGTAAGCTGTGTACTCATTGAGGTTGTCACATATCTCGTCTTCATGGCTTGTGAAACTAATGTTTTTCTTCTCAAATACGTGGTTTCACTAATATCATCCTCTACACAATGCAGACTTCCAACCTGACACAAGTTCGATGTATCAGGCACACTTTCAGCAATGGAACAATTAGTAGATGATTCAATTGAACTGCTGGGAGAATTTTCTAGATGAATAATAGAATCTGAGTTTCTAAATTTGTGCTGGTCATTCCCTTTCTTTGTCTGTGCAGATGAAATCAACGATGATAAGCCTACAGCTCCAAGAAGTGGTAAAACAATCCGATAGTCTTGGGTGAGTTCAAACAGCAGCAAGACAGCAGTAAGAGGCACTTGACATACTCCTGCGAGAGTTGCTGCCATTCCAACCTGCAAAAGAAGCTTCAATTCTTTCTAAACAGAAAAAAAGTTAATTGAATATTCCCAACCATCATTCTCTTGACCGCTAGAATGAGATATACGAGAGATTAAAATACAATTTAATCAGCAATTTCCAAATCCGTTTGGCATGCTTCTTCATGCATTGATTCAACATTCATACAAGTCTAACCCAACCAAGAAACTGATGAATCGATTTTAAGAACCATATGCTCATATCAAAGCAATGCAAGGATTGATATTGGAAGGACTGAGTTTTTCACCAAGGATCACGCTTCCATCCACAAAGTCATATTGGAAGGACTGAGTTTACCTCCTCTCCAAGAAAGAGAAGAAATACTACATTCAATTGTGCTAGAAATCAAGCATCTTAATGTAAAATTTATAAAAATTTTAGATCCAAGTCAGAGGGAATGCCACAGAATGTTACCAGGCCATAAGCTTGGGGTGATGCCACTTCCAAAACAGACAGATGCATTGTAGGATTGACCTCAGCAACAATATAACCAATGAATTTCCCATATGCCATCCCAGTAGCTGCACCAATAAAGAGAGATGGGGCATAATAACCTCCCACTAATCCAGAAGCCCGACACAGAGAAGTTGCAACAATCTTAATGGCTAATAGCTGAAGAAGTAGGTCAATCGAAACACTCTTCACAAATGGCCGAGATTCTAACAAAATGTCAACATTCTCAAAGCCCCAGTAAAGGATTTGAGGATATGCCAATGCAGTTAGCCCAACAAATAAACCACCCAATATAGGAAATAAAGCTCTTGGTATGCCGGTGGCCTTATGAAGATAATCAAAAATTGCCATCATATATGATGTGCACCAAGATAGGGTCAGTGATACCAAGCCACAGAAGATACCCAGCAATAGATACAATGGCAGCTCTGAAAAAGTGAAATAACTCATGGTATATATTAGAAAAAATAAGCCTCTAAACAGAAAGAAATGTGTCCAAATGAACCAGTTGCCACCCCTTTAAATATTAAAAGCATCATCTTAATAAATTAAAGGGAGAATTACAGTCAAGTCCCACAAGAAAATTAATTGTTTCCTTGGTCCCATTTATAAGAAAAACTTCAATACTCACATGTCGTAGAAAAGATAATTTAAAGTTAAATTAAATATTAAAGATAAAATAGAGAATCTAGATAGAATAATTTTATAAAACAAAGAATCTTAATCATAAGCATGGAACTAAATATCAGCTTCAAAAGAATAGATTAAAAATGCAGCTCACTCACCACCAATTGAACGGAAGTCGTATTCTGGAACTTTGAAAGCTGGTTCAGAACCAAGACCAACCTGAGAAACCACTGAAGCTATGACAGAACTAAGTATTACCATAGATGTAGTATTTGTGAGTGATATAGATGCATCTACAGGTGAGGGCCATAGGACAGACTCTACAGCGAAAAAACAACCAGCAACAGCAGCATTGAAACCTGAAAACGAATGCACATGCTTCATAAATATTAGCAGCGTATTGAGCATTAAAAATTTGGAAAAATGTGACTAAGTATTGAAACTAAACCAATCGACAAGACCAGATCTGTATATTTCTAAGCCTAGCGTAATCCAAGATCCTAAAATGGAAATTAGCTATAAAAGAACCTGAAAGAACTTCAAGTCAAATACCCAGGTCCTATGAGTGCATTGAGACAACGTGGCAGCTATAAGTATTGCAAAAAATATAGTGCAGCTTGATATAACCGAGACCATAGAAATTGACCGACTCTTCATCAAGGAAACATGGACTCACACCAATAATTTTTGGTACTTAGTTGTATTATCAATGAAATATATTTTTCAGTGCTCTTTTAACTCTGATTTACTTTCACTAATGACCATCAACCATCTAATTTGTAGGAAACTGACTGTCTTGAATGTGCTCGTCACCATACAAAGGGAAGGGGCTTAAAATTCCATGATCTCATCATGTTCCCTTTTGTAACCCATGCTTACCACATGCTGCTTTGCCCTAAAGTCAATTCCTTCTTTCGTCCAACTGTAATTAGGCTGTTATTCATGCTTTGTCTGATCAAGGCCTCTCAGACATGATTCATTGTAGAGCCAAAATACGGCCACCAAACATCTTGAAGGAAAACAAGTTTAAATCGCCCCTAAGATGCTCGGACATGTAAAGGGATTGTCAATGACGCACCAGTAAGTACCACCAGTTACAAACTGAGCTGCCTCTGGAGGAGTCAATTTGTCATGATGTTCATCTAGCAAAAAGGAAAGGAAGATCACCTAAGTAGAGAAGCTGCCAAACTCAGAAAATGACTTGACATATCTAGTTTGCAATGCTCAGAACAATCAATTGATGTTGTAGCTTATCAACTCAATTACTACTAAAATTGGGAAGTGTTGAGATATATTAGGGATATGATTAGTGAGGTATATTAGGGATATGATTAGTATTGATATTATTGAGATATATTAGGGATATGATTATGATTATGTATATCTCTCTAAATGTATAAATACCCTATTAGGGTACATCAATGAGTATGGGAATTTCAGAATAATTCTTTTATCATCTAACATGGTATCAGAGCCATAAGGGTTTTTTCCCCCTCTGCCACATTGTTCTTCTTCCCACAGGAGTGTGTGCGTCCAGAGGCAGAGGGAGGGTGTGTGTTGGTGAGTGTTCCATTCGAGCGTCTCCATCTCTGTTCCTCCGTCCGTGAACGTCTGCGAACCTGTGCGAACGTCTGCGTAGCCCAAGAGACCCTCGACCTAATCTCCTTTCAGTACACGCGCCACACAGGGGGATCAGATGTCTTCGAACGGCCGTTCCTTGGAGTATCGTCACCGTCCAGTGAGCGCATGTAGCACACGCGTCGTTTGTTTCATACACGCGCCATCCAGTGTCTTTTCACGCGTCGGCGCGTGAAGCCGTTTTTCCGACCAGTTTTCGATGGCGCTCCTCTATTCCGGCATCGTCTCTTCCTGGCCATCCTTTCGCTGGTGGTTTTGTTCCGTGGTTTGAAGATTTTATCTATGGGTTCCTTTTGTTTAGCACTTTTGGTTTTCTATTTTGTTTTTGGTTGGCTCCTGGTGTAGCTTCAACGGTTTCTTTTTAATCTTTGGCTGGCTCCTGGTGTAGTTCCAGGGGTTTCTATTTTGTCTTTGGCTGGCTCCTTGTGTAGCTCTAGCGGTTTCCCTCTTATCTTTGGCTGGCTCTTGGTGTAGCTCCAGCGGTTCCTTTTGTTCCCGGTACTTTCATCATTTTGTTTGGTCCCTGGTGTGACCCTTCCTTGTGCCGAGAACAGAGATTACTTTCTTGATGATCGACGTTCGGTTGCTTGTTCTGGTGGTGCATCGGGTTTAGGTCATTTATTTTTGACGTCTTTGAAGAGGATTTATCCTCAGTTTAGTCATTTATCATCATTAGATTGGTCTATAGTCAATAAACGGGCTACGTCCCTATTTGAATTAGTTCATTTTGATGTTTGAGGTCTTTATTCTATTGAATCTAAAACGGGTCAACTACATTTGTAACAAGTTGGACTTGATTAACATCTACGCTCCAACTTGAGGGGGAGTGTTGAGATATATTAGGGATATGATTAGTATTGATATTATTGAGATATATTAGGGATATGATTATGATTATGTATATCTCTCTAAATGTATAAATACCCCATTAGGGTACATCAATGAGTATGGGAATTTCAGAATATTTTCTTTTCTCATCTAACAGGAAGATTGAAAATGCTAGATCCAATATTCTCCTTGCTTTAACAAGTTCCTATGTTCCTTCAACATTAACAAGCTTTAAGTTTCAATAAATCACTGTCGATCTCCATCACATGACCTATTCTTCCTAATAAACATTTAAACTGGCCGACTGAGGAGATAGGTCTAACAACAAATAGTTTAGACACAAGACTTTCCTCCTTTTCTGTTTACACAAATCATTCAGTATCCAATACGACCAATTAATCTAGATTCAAGTTGCATTGATCACCAAGCAGGAGAGACACTTCCCCAACATAATTTTCCCCCTCTCTACAAGGTTTGAAATCAAAATCTTGCTTAAAGACTGTAGTTATAGTTTAGAGTCCTTTATCAGTCTACTCTAGGAAGAGATGTGGGAGTCCTTCTATGGAAAATAACTAAGGTTACTTTCAGTTATTGTCTTAGCCTATATATGCCGGTTATGTACTTGTTCTAGTTGAGGATGAAGTATTACCCCGTATAATTCTGATTCTCCTGCTCTATAATTTCAGATTCTGGTTCCAAAGATTCTACCTTCTTCTATCCCTATTTTCTTTCTTCTCTATATTTTGTCTTAGATTTTCCATAAATTACCAACTAGCTCCTTGCCTCTCAACCCAACACCAGTAATATAAGACTTCTCATGTTATCATTTATTGGGTAAATTATTCCATCATCTTTACCTGAAGAGAGCCCAGCAGCAGATCCAGCGGCCAAAAGAGATAGCATTCTGCTAGAACTCTTGTCAAAGAAAAAACCAACAGCTTTGGCAATGGAAGTACCAATATCAACACTGGGACCCTCAGGACCCAAGGAATTCCCTGTTCCTAAAGTGATACAAGCTGCCAAAGCCTTTAGAATAGGTTGGGAAGCGGACTTGAGATAAGCAAATGTGCCAAGCAAACGATCTTCCTCAGCAGAAGCAATACGTTGAAGAAGTAGATTCAAGATGGCGACATTCATACCCCCAAAAGCAGGTACTAAGATTATCCTAGTCCATGTTTCCTGAATAGGCTCTTCTCTCAACCAAGAGGCACCTTGATAGGGAATCCCATCCCATAACAAATCACGAATTTCATGGACCTATCAATTTTAAAATAAATCATACATTATGACAAGAGAAAATATAATAGAAATAGAAATAAAAGGAGAATAGAAAGGGGACCTTGAGTTCAGAACTTCATCATCAATTCACACATACTGTTATGAAGTCAAATTACAAGCTACATAGGTGAGCTAGTCAACTAACCATCATAATGAAACATAACGACTATGACTACCTGTGAAAATTCTTGTTATTTCTAACATATAATTCATGTTTAGTCAAGAGAAATATTGGCTAAACCTGGCTGAATACACTAGCTGGTAGATGATATTAGTTTAAAATTGGAACTTACCAGATAATTGAAGAGCACAACAGCGACACCTGTGAGAAGACCAACCAAGCACGACGATATTATTCCTGAATTTCCAATGAGCAACCTCCATCCTGTTAATTCAACCCATGCTGGTGTTCCTTCATTAATGTCCTCCTCCTTAGTATGGATTGATTCGGAGGGCCTACGATCATTATTACCGGGCAATGCAGATGGAGGCCTAAGACTTACTCGGCATTTCGTAGAGCAGCAATTTCCAATTTGTCTTTGGTACGTATAACCAGGGAGGGTCGATGGTTGCGACAGCATATTTACTGACTGCTCATAATTTATACAAACAGAGGGAACCAATGATGTGGATAACTTACCACCACACAACCCAAACCTCCCATTGCTCATCAGTCATCCCATTCAACTTCCTTGCCACCCATCTATTTCCAACCCATTTTTTTATAGTTTCAATGATCCCCTCTACAATACAGATGAAGGAATAAGTCCATTTCTGCTATATGAAATACAAATAATTTTGTCAGAAAATAAAGTCTCATTACACAATTTATCATTGAAATGATTAAACCGTACATAACAAATATTAAAAAATGATTAAATTCTTAAAATGAGAGTCATGCTTCGAAAAAATGAAAATCATACTCCAATAATTCAAATATGTAAAATACTTGAAATGAATATATGTGAATGCATGATGATTGATACAAATTTCATAGTATAAAAGAGATAAACATTATCACACACATAGAGTCAATTTGCATCCAACACCCTAAAGTATTTTATAATTCATCTAATACACTGAAGAATTTTTTTTAGATGTATCCAGTAGGGCTAGTACCCTAAATTATTTTTTGTGCCTTGATGCCGGATGCACCAATAAATATTTTAAGGTGCTTAACGCATCAAAAAGAATACTTTGATGTGTTGGATGCAATTAAAAAATACTTTACGGTACTGAACACATGTAAAAAAACACTTTAAGATGTTGGATGCACCGCAAAATATTTTCAGGTGTTAAATGCATCTAAAAAAAATACTAGATGCACTTTAACCTTATACACATACACATATTTATATATCTAACTTAGTTTACAAACTTATCATACCCATGCTTGTATTTAACAAAAAAAAATAGAAATATAAATTTAACAAAGTGATTATGGGTTCAACTTTAATAAAAATGGAATAAAATAATTTCATTTCAATGATAATAAATAATGATGAAAACCTATTTTTTCCCTATAAACTTGTTTCATCAAAGGAAACAACACAAAATGAATAACAAGGGCAGCATAGAGGTGACAAATATCAAGCGCAGCATGGAGGCAATGGCTAACAAGCACAACTCAAAAGCTATGAATAAGCATGGAGGTCACGAATACCAAGCACAGCACAGAGGTTATTGATATCAAGAGTAGACACACAGCCCATGAGGGTACGTAACCAATCAAGCGATCCATGTCTAGTTCCTCTTATTAAAAAAAAATGTTCACAATCTTATAACAGTTTTTCAATTCATGAAAGTTGTCTCCATTCTCCAGTAAAATATATAAATAAATTTTATAAAACATTAAATAAATTTCCAACTTCAACTCAAAAGCATTACATATATGCATATATATGTAGAGAGAGAGAGCGAGAGAGAGAGATTAGTGAAAGAAAACATTTATAATTTATATATATAAATATATTTCTTTTATCAAGGAATATAAAATATAATTACTTGCAAGTTACAACTATCACATAAGTAACAAAGTTAACACTTATGCATTGCCCACCTAATCAATTCCATAAACTTCCTTTCTCAAACCTTTCAGCGAACACAATATATGCATTCCAGAAAACTCGTGTAAGAGAAGGAAAACTTAGTTCTCAAATTATAAGTCAAATACTTTTTGGTTAATCCATTGAATTCATTGCAAAACTTCATCATTAATAATAATTTGTTCTTATACCATAACCAACGTTTGGCCAAAAAAAAAAAAATACCATAACCAACAAGTAATCTCAACGACAAACCAATCAAACATACAAGAGAACCTCCTATTCTTCCTTCCATACCAAGACTTAGCTTCTGAATCCATAAATTACCAAAAAATCATATCCAACGACCGAAAGAGTCTTTTAAAGTTCATATAATAAACTTTTCATCAGGATTTTTCTTAAAGCTAGGCGTAAATTCCTTCTTCCTTGTCAATATCTTTCTAACTCAGCAGCTTATATAATTTAATTATAAATCCTTCCTACATCTTTTTACAAACACCTAGTATGCACCCATAATCAAACAAGCTTATCAAGAATATTAAACTACAAGTTCAACTTGTTCAAACTTCCATCATCCCTCCCACAGCAAAGCTTAATCGAGCAGAGAAAGCATGAAGAATAAATTAGACTCCTACAACTGATGCAGAGGAGAAAGAAAAGAGGCTCATTGCAGCATACCCACACCCAACGAGCAAAGTAAAAACAGAACCGAAGGAGCAGAACTAAGGGGAGAGGTAGCTTACACAACACAACAACACACTTGCCGAACAGAAGAGCAGAGAGAAAGAGGAATTCCGGCAGTAACAGCAGCGGAGAAGGGGCACACCGGCGGTGGCAGAACTGAAGAACAGAAAGCAAAGACGGCCAACCGCAAGAGGGCGCTAGGAATCTCTGCTTCTAAGGACATAATTTTCTTAAGAAATATCCGATGGTCTCTTTTATTTCATTTATTTATTTCTTTCTTTTTAAAAAACAAAAGGCTATTTTCATAATAAAATTATCTTTTATTTGGATAGAACTTAAATTCAACAATTCAACTTGTGTGCGTTTGGTAAATCTGTTGGGAGAAATGAGTTACTGATTTTGAGATGATTTTATGAATTTCGAGATGGTTTTACAGATTTTGATATAGTTTTTACGAATTTTAAAATGTTTTTTATATTGATTTATGTGTCCGTCAGTAGAATGAAATTCCCAAACATGCATATCGATCTAACTTATCATTGTTGTCAATTTTAATTCAAATATCAATTATTATATTATTATGAATATGACATGGATGTACCCCTCTCTTTTATATCTCTCCATTACCTTTTATAATTATAAAATTGATTTACCTTAAAATTATAACAGGAATATTAAAATAAAAGATCAAAAGAACATAATATGTTTATAAACGCCTATTAAAATAGCAATTATTAAGAAAGATGAAACTTCAAAATATAAATTTAAAATTACTAAATTACCTATAACTAAATATTTTACATTGTTTACTATATTTAAAATAAAAATAACTAAAATTAAAACTAAAACTACTCATAATCTACGTGTAACATGGTCATGTCCTTTTTTGTCAATTCTTATGTTTCATCATATTTTATATTTTTATAATAATTAATTAATATAACATCAAGTTGTTTTATTTATAGGCATAATTTGACAATAGGAAAGATTACGATCTAGAATAAATAATATTTATTGTGAATAACCATAAAAGTTGTTATTATTTAAAAGGACAAAAAATAAAAATGTAAAATACTAAATTGTCCATAACAATAATTTCCACTTTCTCTCCTACATTCTCTCTCACACTATATTTTTAAAACTAATAGGAAATTTTAAATTTTACCAAATTAAACATAATTTTTCTTAGTTTTCACCCAAAAATTACACTTTGTTCAGTTTTTTTTTCAAAATTATATATTTTTTAAAACTTAACACAAAATTTAATTAAAAACAAAAAGTTATATAATTTTAATAAAACATAAAATCTTTTATAATTTATTTTATATTTATATGTTTAATAAAAGTTATATAAGTCTAGAAAGTTAAATTAAAATTTAGCATGTTACAATAATTCAATGAAAGTTTATATGCTTTATTTTTAATTTAGAAAAATTCATGTGATTTATTCAGTTAATTCTACTAATTGTTTTAAATTATTTTCATGTTCATTCTCATTTTTTGAAAATATTAGTATATCATCAATATAAATTACTGCAAAATCTTTTATAGGTGATAATAACTTAGAAACATATTCCTGAAATATACTAGGACTATTATGAAATTCCATTGGTAATACATTCCATTCATATAATCCTTTTGATATACTGCCAATTGTGTCTTATGAAAGTATAGCCATAACATTTATGAGGCATAATTCAAGCCCTTTATTGACTGTATGGTTAATCAAATAATGAAAAACATTCATATTCACTCCTAGTGAATGCAATCTTTCACAACATATACCAAATCATTCATATGGCCAATCATATGCCTTATTATTTTGCTTTTTCCATTTCCCTTCCATACATAATGGTTTAAATTTATATGGCCAATCCTTTCTTTATTGGCACTTAACAATGGTACCAGCTAATGATTCTTATCATTCATTACATCGCATGCTATTTTATAATGTACTGTCAACGTTGACTTTATTTCCTTCCCCTTGAACTCCACAATTTATTGAGATCTCATTATTTTCAAATGTGTAAAGTATCTAAGTCTCTTTTGGGACTATAATAATCTCTTCTAGAGAAAATAACTCTTCAAGAGTTAACTCTTCTGGAGAAATCAAATATTGTTGACCATCTATATTCTTGGCTCCTTTTATTTTTCAAGGATTTTGTTATCTTTTAAATTGATGGGCTTTACACGCTTCAGGTGTGTTTTAAATTCATTCATAATATATTGTCCTTCAGGGGCACAAATTCTTATAGGAGCATTAGCAATTGGGATATATGACTTTTTCATTTTCTTTTGATCAATAAATGCTTCAGGCATTTTATAGCTAAATTCTATGAATGAATTATCTTTTGAATTTTCAGTGTACATCATTTCAGTATAAGGATCAACAATGAGCCAATGATAATTCATTCTAGCTAATCTCTTTACCCAACTGCTTATTTTCTCCCCCTAATGCTGGTAAAAGTAATTTATCAAATGACACTAGGCAAACCATGCCATAAAATTCATAACCAGCATACATCCACATCATGCTTTAAGGACCCATTTTAGTGTGTTGTGATTTTACAAGCACATATATCACACACCCAAAAATAAGATATATATATATATATATATATATGTTCTTGATCGGAAACCTTTGTAAGGGGGGAAAACTTTTGATAATTTGTTGGCTTTATGCGAATTAACAACAATGCATACAAAATGGCTAGTCCCTAAGCAGAATATGGAAGATTATATCTCATTTAAAAAGGTTGCAACCATTTAATCAATCATTCTGCTAGTCCATTTTGTGTATGAACATGAATTACAAGATGTTCAACATCAAATCCAAGGGATGCGCAATCCTCATTAAGGCTAGTGCAATAAATTCATTACACTATAGCATTACTTGATCGGATAATCAGGATAATGTGCTCTTAACCATATTCCTTGAGCAAATTATCTTGCAAACTTCATGTTGCAAGAAGATAACAAATAACCGTGAGACCATTTAGTTGATGCATTAATTAAAACCGTATGGTAACTAAATGGTTCACCATACAAATATATTCCTGTATCCGTTTTAATAATGTAAGAGGTTCATATTGTATTTAACTTTATGAGAGACAATAATATCTTCCCCTTGGAACAGGCAGCAAATGAGAAACAGTGGTATCTATATATACTTCAGGGTATAACCACATTTATTTTCAATCATTTCTCGCATCATCATTGAACCGAGATGATCTAACCGGTCATGCCAAACATTGAATTCATTGATAAAATTTTGGTTTATCTCATTAAACTGCTGGCTTGTATTAATTAGTAAACTTCTGGTTTATTATCCCATGACATACATCAAATTCATCAGTAAACTTCTAGTTTACTACCATATGCTTTCAACTTTGCTTGTATATAAAACAGAGGTAAAATGGAAGAACTTGAAATGTAAAATAAATAAATAAATAAATATAAATAAAACACAATAACATAAATAAAATTAATCAATTATATATATAATTAATTATACATATACATATATATATATATATAATTTATAGTGTTGTAAGTATAACAATAAATAAATATAGCTTCTGGCTATATTATAAGGTAGGGGAAATATATGGCATCCGGCCATACGATAACTTTTATTTTCATTTCTGAAAATATTATGAAACTTTATAAGTTTATTATAAATTAGGTAGAATAGAGTGCATTTTCAAAACATAATTTTGTTCCTTTCAGCAAGATATAATATTAGCTTTTTTGGAGCCTTCAATGCACACCCAATTTATTAAATATGCCCATATTTTACCCTTTTTTGTGGTTCTTATCAGTTATGTTTTTCTTCACTTCAGGTGGGAATTAGAACCAATATAATTATGACCACACCAACACCTATGACTGTGATCATATCCCCTTCTCGACTATCACAATTATTATGTTTCACAATATTCATTTCTAGGAATAGAGTCAAGCTTATTGGGCAAATCCATTATTAACCCAACATATCAAACTTTATAAATGTAAAGGCATTCATTTATAATGGGTTTTCAGGAGGATAACCAACTTCTAGTGGTCACACATTTCTTTTAAATTGTTCTAAAGAACATATGTGTCTTCTATATATGTAGCATATATAATGTTATAGCTACTACCCAAGATTACATACTGAACACAAATATCAATCGTATGCATTTGAATTTTAAATATGCCCAATTCTTGATGAGAATTTAATCAATTCTTTCATCACTATATACACCCATCACCATTGAGGGGGCGCTTGTTGCACGCCAAAACGTACCGTTTTGGCCCTTCCAGCAAGTCGGGTTACCTATTCCGACTCGCTTCGCCCCTCCCCACTCAGCCGCCTCATAGTTCCATTTTCCCTTCTTTCCAAGCAACGGTGGCTCACCTTTTTCCGATGACAATAGATCCTTTTCTGACCAGGGACGTTTTCCATATCCCCACAAAAATCAAACAAAATAATGGATCTGTCATAATATATATCAAGAATAGGGGAAAGCACATCATAAATCCTTTTTTAAAACCCCAATCAAACCTTTCCGGTGAAGACCCATAGATTTCGGTGGGAAGCACCCTCATATGGAAAGTAAACATAGTGTTAATAAACAACTTCCCAAACGTATATCCATATACCGATGAGCACGAAAAACTCATATATATATTTAAACATCCAGATTTGTAAGAACAAGTAAAGGTTGCAATCCTTTTGTAAAATTTAATTTTATTGTATCTAAAGGAAAAATTTATCCTTTTTCCAAAATCAGAAATGAGCTATGGAGAGGAAGCAATATTCCCAATGAGTAAACTTGAATTAAAGAACAATCAAAATTAGAAATAAATTTTCAAATCTTTTTAATGTTCCAAAAAAGTATTACCTTTTCCTAACATGTTTAAATTTATTCCAAAAGAGATTTTAAAGGCAATTTACAAATAAAAAATGATTTTGATCTCAAATCTAAATCTTTTGGGAACAAGATTTAAAAAAGAAAGATTTAAATCATATATGGCTTGTGGGCATACAAAATAATATAACCCTAGGTTATATATTATAAAGACAACAATATAAATAATTCGTAAAGAATATTAGAATGAGATACAATGACAACAATCTCAAATCCTAGCTATGGAATCCGGTGCTTAAAACATCCGGTAAAAGAATTAACTAATTCCATACAAGAGTGGCTCATCAGATTATCCTAGATTGCTTAAGAAGGAAAAGGTAGAATAAAATAAAGTAGATGAAATAGAATAAGAATTGCTATGGGATGAGTATAACTCTTAAAAAAAAATTCGTACTGATAACGTGTTATAAAATGGAGGAGTTTGAGAGTAGAAAAGAATAGTAGAAGAGATTGAGAGAAAAGAAGAAAATGATATCAGATTGTATTCTTCATAACTAGATAGGGGTATTTACAGACAATGTGGGAGCCATAGAATTAAATGCCCTAATAATCATAACCGACTTTCAAATAAATCGGATCTGAATCTATCTTGATTACAATATATTCATAAATAAAAACATATAAATTATAAGAACATCTCTACTATATATATTTTATAATAATAACAAGTATTTTAGATTAAAAATTGGAAGAAATGGTTTTATAATAAAGGTCGGCTAACACACACACACTCAGTGGACAGTTTTGGTACAATGATAGGATTGCATCTATTTGATATCTTAACAATAAAATTGACCCCAGACAGTGATATTTACTTTAGTATGTCTTCCCATAACTGTTGCACATTACTGCCCCATGCTTTTATATATATATATATATACACACTTAATATATATTGCATGTGAATTAGTGACAAATAGTATTTCTGATAGTGACTTTCACTGATGTAGATTTAAGGGGAAAAAATAACCAATAATTTCATGAGGGTTTTAACCACTGGTCAATTGTTTTTAAATAAGTGAAACTCATGAGTCATGATACGTGGAATTCGTTTTGTGGAACAATTAAGTGAAACTCATGAGTCATGACAGTGATATTTATACTTGTTTGGGAACTCATTTTCTCTAACGGTGTATGTAAGTTAAGACAAAACATATATGAAATTCGTTTTGTGGGACAATTAAGTGAAACTCATGAGTCATGACAGTGATATTTACGTTAATGCTTATTTAAGAACTCATTTTTCTTAACGGTGCATGAAAGTCAAGATAAAACTATCTCGAAATCTGAAAAACCACCTCGAAAACCGTAACTCCTTTCTATTGATGGAATTTCCAAACACACTAATGTTTTTTGCACGAGGAGTACGAGTAATGCAATTTTTTTCATAAATTAAAATGTTAAATGTTTTATATTTAGATGCAGGCTTCACATTTTAGGCTAAGGATGAGCCCAACATACTCATTATACTCATCATCATTAAGTTAAGCAAAGCAGACTATCGCTGTTAATCATACTCCTTGGATCCAAAGCGCCAACACAATAATATTATAATCTTATCGTATTATCCCATATGTTTCTACTGGTTTATAATATAAGTCACTTTAACTAATTTATTGAAACAACAAAAATGTTATTTAACCATGTCTTGAATTAATTTTTCTAACTTTACTCATATTAAATGAGGTTTTGAATGTGTGACAAAAATACAAGGAAAAATTAAAATTGATAAATAAGTATTAATTACATTTTAAGTGACTTAAAAAAATTCATCTAAAAGTGATTTATGTTGTGAAAGGGAAGGAATATGTAAGACACACTCTAATTGAAGTTGACCTTTGGCCATGTAATGATTTGAAGTCACAAATGATATTAAACATGCAATCTCTTGTTTATAGAAGTTTACTGCCATTAAGCTATAGGGTGATTAACACACTCATCATCCTCTAATTCAGCACTTCCCTAGAAATTTTACAGTGTTTATTACTTGCTTTCCATCTAATTCACACATAGGAAAGAACTTAATCTCAAATTTACCTCTAATTGAAATAGTAGAAGCAACGATGAACTTGTACCCAAACGTCAATGGCTCCGCCGGTGCTCTCATGGGTGGGTGCTCCAACCCAAATCCTCTTAGCTCGGCTCGACACAAACATTTATTACTTCATTTGTGAATTTGATTGTTAACCATTATCTCTCCTAATTAAAAAATAATACACTTTAAGAAATTATTAATTGGGCTTCACAAAAGTTAACTTAGGCCTGCAGAATTTCAGGGTTTGGCCCACTTAGAAACATCTTCCATAAATCGCACATCCGGGAGTGATGTTATGGTATTGATTTGTTATAAATTTCATTTTTGATTTTGATATGGCTATTGATTAGGTGTAATATTTGAGTATTGTCAGTCCAGTCTGGA
>JANTPZ010144959.1:0-34423 GCA_025593235.1 Vachellia pachyceras | reverse complement strand
GATTGAATGCTGCATCCACGTTAATCTTCATCCTTCCCCAGCTCGGTTTCTCCCCTTCTCTCTTTTTCTCATAATAAGATGAGATACTTGAAGAGGCCAAATTGTTGGTGAAATATATATCCTTGAATCCTCGTTACATGCAGGACACATGTAATTACCTCATTTAGAGCTTGTTTGGAAGTTATTTTCAGAATCTAGATTTTATTACAAAATCTAAATTTTGATCAAAAATCTAGGTTTTGTCTAAGTACAACAAATTTTCAGAAAAGTTATTTTGGTTACAAAACCTCGGTTTAAAATTTAAGTTTTGAAGCCTAGGTTTTCTCTTTCCTACTTTTTCCTCTTTCATCTTTCCTACCTTTTCTTTCTTTCTCCTTCCTCCTTTCTACTTATTTCCTTCTTTCTCTTTCCTCTTTCCTACTTTTTCTTTCTTCTTTATCATCTTTCCTACTTTTCACTCCTTTTCTTTTCTCTTTCCTACCTACTTTTTGCCTCGAAATCCGTAAAAGCTAATAACTTTTCAAATATAAATCACTTTTCAAAACCCTAAATTTTACCTCGGAGTCTGTAAAAGCTATTTTCCAAAATCTATTCTCCAAAACCTAAGTTTGGCCTTAGAGTCTGTAAAAACTATTTTCCAAAATCTATTCTCCAAAACCTAGATTTTACCTCGGAATCTGTAAAAGCTATCTTCAAAATAGCTTCCATACAAGCCTTTAATCATACTTAAACTGTTAAATACATGAGATGAGAGGATACATCACTAATTGTTATAGCGTTATCAAACACATTTACGTAAACAAGACAAAACTTTTATTGCATTCTTATCTTGTAGATTACAAATTATATTGAAAAAGTAACTTCTATCGCTGATTCAATCACATTTAACATCTCTCTCGGTGTCTAGGATCGAATCTGTAGTCTCATCACCAACATGACACTTGATCCATTGATAATCACATTTAACATCTCGTTAATAGAACCTCGGCTATTCCCCGTCCCAATCATTTGCGCAGCCAGCGCGAAGAACCAAAGGTCAGTTTTCCTACACGTAGTCACCCGTTAATCTACAAAACTAATGCTCTGGCTTACGCCTATTCACTTGCTCAGCTATTCATGAAACTAGATTATAGTCGGCGACGAGTCAAGTCCATGTATACCTTTGTCATTCCAGCAATTATACTCCTGAGAAGGTAATGTTATGCCTGCCCAGCTCCTTAACCTCTAAATACCACTTAAATCCCTAAAAAAATGGTTCCAAGCAAAACCGGATATACCCTACAGAAGATAACAAAAAAACGGAATGCAAGTAAACAAGCCGGGTCACCATAACTTAGAACATGATGCTGAAGGAGCATTCATTAACAAAGATGATATTTAAGAAATAGACCCCTAGATCCCATCAAGGTCACCATAAAATAGAAACCCTGCTAATTGTATGCAACACACTCGTTTTCCTGTGTCTAATACTCACTATTCATGTTCCCATACACTATACTCAGAAAGATACTTAAATATTATATAAATTACCACAGAAACATATACGACACCTGGAATTAAACTTGATGGGGAGAAAAGCTAACACCTGTCTCAGAAAAGGAAGGAAAATAATCAAGAGGGGGAGAAAGTAACTAATTGAACCTAAACAAACCAAACCATTCTGTACCCCAAGGGGGAAAGCATATTACCAAGGCTACAAACTGAAATCAGTAATGACACCTTTCACTCAAAATTAGGTTATACAATTGATATCCTTAAAAGAGTCTTCTATATGTGACACGCAAGCATGAAGTTAGGAATACAATCTCCAGGCACTGATGCACTTCTTGATACAAGAAAGATTAGAATGTAACAAGTGCTTGCATTAATATGCATAACTATTTGTCCATACACTCATAACCCTAAATTTAAACATTTGTAAACAAATTTATGTCATCAGTATAAATTGTCATACAACACAAACACCACTCAATAAAACTTTCAACATGGCGCGAGTTAATGGATACCAGGACACTGCTTTATGATGCATGAAAGTATGAAACAACCTTATCCTCGTTTGGCACATGTGTTCACCATAAATTGTAGCACAAGGGTAAGTTGTAAAAGCGTGTGCATAAGCATACCCCCAAAATAGCAAAACATGAAAGGAAAAGGCGTTCTACCATGTGATTTATGTAACACATATACATGAGGAAACTGTTAAACTAGTATACTTTACTGCTCTGCAGTTACCTCATGGACCCCATACTTGGGTTGAGTGGGCTAAAAGGCCAGTGCTGTAGTGAGCTGCGTGAGTTGGGAAGAGAGTATATGTAGGGTTGGAGAGGTTTTTAAGGGGTTTGGGGCTCAAGAGGAGGCAAGAAAATATTTTATTTGTTGTGAGGAAAGTGCCTGATCTCTCAAACACTATGCTGAGGAAGAAGCTGTGTCTCTTCATTATCTTTATCTCCTCTGTTTTTTTCACTGCTTTCATGGCTGTAATGCACTGTTTCTTTGTATAAGCTCAAACTATCTATTGCAAGAATCTCATTTCCTACACTTGAGGAGGCTATTTATAAGTTATTATTAATTATTAATATAGAAAAGGGGTTCCACCAATGTTTCTACACCATGTATGCCAAAAGTCTTACACAACTGCAGTAGTAGAACAGCACGAGTGCTGAATTAACAAGCTCCGTAGCAAAGGGTGATAAAAAGGATGCATTCCAAAATGCGCATTACGGTGATCATAAATTACAATACTACCTAATCCCCAAAAGCAATTGGATGATGAGAAAATAAATGTAACTTGAAAGTAGACATGAATATGGGATCATTAGCTCTTCACTCCAAGAATATATTTCCTGTATATGAAATGATCGGTGTATCTATAACATTTAGTGACTCATTATCTGTCTCTCTAATAGAATAATGCCAGTTCAAAACATCATTAAATTTGAGGCTGCCCCAACAATGAAGGGCTCCATTAATAATCGCGTCAAGAAATAAAATATGACACCCAATGTGATAGAAATAGGAAGTGCAGGCAGGGCTCGGCGGCACACTGACAACAAAATTAGAGTGCAACCTAGTCCTGATATGATTGCAAGGTAACAAGCATACACTGTCATAAGGTCATACATTGCAGCTCTACCCACAAGGACACTGTAGAAAACAAAGTCTCCAAGACCAAGTTTAATACCCCTGTCAGCAATCTCCAGATCACCACCCCTCGTCTGCCTTCCTTCATTCCCCATTTCCATCATGTCCACAAGGGGAGACGTTTCCTCGCCAACAATTTCATGGTCCCTGCCATTAAGTTGCTGGCCTAGACTGGGTGGACCAATAACCACCGAAAACTGCGACGAATCACTACTTGACGAATGCCTTTCTCGTGCATTACCTACCAGTGGTGACCTCTCACCACCATCTCTGTCACTATGAGCCTCCTCGTTCTGAAAATCCCTCAAGGTCACGGCAGAATTGTCGGTATTGCTGCGACCGTCGTTCTCATTTCTATTAACGTTGTCCCTTGTCACCGCTTGAAGCTCGATTGAAGAAGAATCTGAAACTCCAGCGACCAAAAGCCCTAAAGATGAAGCTCCGCGATTCCCAGTTCGAGCGACCGTAGGTCGAGCCTCGTACACCAAGGCAGGGAGCTCTTCATCCCTGGTTGAGGCCAAATCCACCAACAACTTAAGCGGGCCACCGGGTGCCAAAACAGCCACCAAATCATACACAGCCAATGCGACTAGCAAAACCCAAGTAGTCCACTCGGGCAATTTCGTGACCCAGGCCGCAACAATAATCCCCAAACATACCATGTAGGTTTGCCTTAGCAAGATTGGGATCCCACCCGAAAACACGGAGAGAGCACCGACAACAGTGAAATTGAAAAGCAGAAGAAAACAAGTAACCGAATCAACAGGAATAGAGAACTTTTGAATGACGGACAAGAGGATAGATCCGCCCATGGTGCCAAGAACGAAGAAGGCGGAGAAGCGCGTGTAGTTCTTGAGGAAATTGGTGAAGTTGTAGTAGTAAAGAAGGACAAGGAGGAACGTGACGATGGCGATGAAGATGACGAAGACCAAAGCATTGAGAAGAGCACCTTCGAGCTTCTGGGAAGCAGAGTCGGAAGGGTTCTCAACGTAGACGAGGTTAGCCGCGGTGCGAATGGTATCGACAGAAGCAGGAGAGAAGGGATTGGAGGCAGAGAGGGAATAGACGAGGAGGACAACAAGGAACATGCAGATGGAGACGGGGGACATCACTCCGATTATCTCTACGCCGATGGATTCTAGAATGCTCGACTCCATGGCGATTCAGACGAAGATCACCACCGGGGATTTTCGTCGGGCAGGGGACGGGTGTGGATCGCCTCCAACTTTCGCTATTGCATATCAGGGTCTGGGAGCATCGATTAGATCCAGAGCTCAAGTCTCCTTTCCATTCCTATCTCTTGAACCCAAAAGCTTTCAGGTTCTCTGGTCTATTTGCTTCTGGAATATCTTTTATTTTTATTATTATTATTATTTTGACCTGAATTTTTCTTCTGTATTTGAAACTTCCGTTTTTGCTTTTGATTCACAGGATTCACGTTAGGGATGGAAAACGGTCGGCCCGTGGGTTACGGGCTGAGACGGGTTGGCCCGTTTCAGCCCGTCACAGCAACGGACTGCAAAAATGCAGCCTGAGCCCGTACTAGCGGGTTGTTAATCCGTCAGCTTTTTTATTTTAATTTTTATAAAAATATTTTTTTTATTTTTTATCCAATTTTTTTTATAAGATTGCATATTTTATGATCATTTTTCCAATCTCATCAATAAGTGTTTATTAATTTCCTAAAAATAGAGTTTAATATTACTTTTTCCTTTGTAAAAAAATATTGGAATAAAAAAGGTAAAAAAATATATAATATATATTTTTTTAAAAAAATAAAACGGCGGGTTGGCAGGCTCAACCCGCCTAACCCGCGGGTTGAGTGGACCCACGGGCCCAACCCATTTTCCCAACCCTAATTCACATGCTCTAGGGCCAAGTTCCCAAAACAGTACTGACTTAGGCGATCCATTTATCCCAAGAGATGTATGCCTATTTGACAACGTGGTAGAGTAGTATTTTTACGTAAATCAAAATAAATATGTGAATAGATTATCTCGTTTTACGAAAATATGATGTTAAATGTTCGTTTGAGTCATGTAAATTTGTATCCAAAAAAAAAACAAGAAGCGACATTTTCTAGGGAAAAATGACAAGCGCATATTCACCATGCTCTTGCGGGCTTGTCCAATGGTCATGATAAACATAAAAACATATTTATTCATTGAAAGCATGTTCAACAGTATTTTTTTGTAAAACGAGATAATCTCCTTCACATATTTACATCGGCTTACGTAAAAGTACTTCTTTATCGTGTTTCCAAACAGGCATGTAATATGGTTTGTTTCAGTAAAATCCCGTAAAAATACTTTTAAAAATAAGAAAAAAGGGGTTAAATTTTTTTTTTCTGGGTTTTTGGTTCTCAAATTCACTCTACCTAAATTGTTGGTTCCTATAGTTTTAAAATGATCTAAACACTACATTAACACCATTATTTTTGCTTGTCATTTACTGCGTTAACTGTGGCGAAATGTCTTAATAACTTGATAAAATAATATGAAAACAATTCTTGTATGATCTCGGTAGTTTTAAACTTCTTTTTTGCTTTCTATTTTCTATTTTTTATTTTTCTTGGCCTTGGTTTTTGGAATTTTAAACATATGATTTTGATTCCTATAGTTATAAGGGCTTAAATGCTTAATTGAATTGATTAACACCTTTAAGTTTATGAATCAAAACAAAAATCAATTCAAAGTATAAAATGAACTCGAAAGATCAAAACTTAAATTAGAGTAAATTATATGAAAAAATAAGTTTAACCCATAGGTAAAAGATAAATATCAAATCAGGCCTCTACACCAATTTTAAATTTTGAAGTATTTTAAATTACGTAATTGTCCTCACTTTCTTTTATTTTAAAAATATTTAACCCTTTGTTGGCCGCTGCTCACCGGAGCTTTGGTGTCAACCATTGATCGTTGGAGATCCAGTCACCTTGCCAACGGCCAGCCACCGCAGTTCCAGTGGCCAAATATTTTTTTTTATTTCATAAACAATAGCGGTCAATGATGAAATTACAGTAATTAAAATCTAAACTCTTAGTAAAACATGAATTTTCTTGTAGTATAATATTTTTAATTTTAATTTCACCAATTTAAACTTGAATACAATGATACTTTACTTTAGGAAATTCAGAAAAATTAAATAAAAAAAGTCATAGACACTCAGCAAGAAACGGGCATCACAACTCACCATAACGTGTATTTTTGAGAATCTGTTAAGAAAATAATTTTACGGATTTTGAGATAAATATATGAAAGAAGTTTTATCTTAACTAACCCACCATAACTCACGGGTCAAGTTCACAGTTATAGAGGTTGTACCGTACCCCACATGAGTCGGTAAAATGCCAAATCTCAACATGTTCGACGGTGGGCTCAGCCCCTATTGTAGAGTCAAATGCGAGGGGCTATCACAAAGATTTTGTTCTGAATCACATTTGGAAAAACTAAACGCATATTTAATATTTTTTTGTAAAATGAGATAGGGTTTATTTGAAAAGTTCGTTGAGAGAACGACCACAGATTCTGAAATAAATATGTGAGAGGAATTTTATCTCGATAAATACAGGAATAGATTTTGGGGAGGCAAACGGCCTCCCCAAACAAGCCCATAATCTCTTTCACACGTTTATTTTGTAAATAGTAAAAAAAATTTCATCGAGTTCCCAAACGGGGTGCGCATCGGAGCACCGTTTCGATTTCACAGTCCTGACTCGATCTAAAACCAAAACCCGTCGTTTCTTCTCCGCAGGAGCCCTGCTCCAAAAGCCAAAAAACACCCGGAGCCAATCGCCGGCAGCTTAGGCTTCCTGACGGAGATCCTTCTGCAACCCCCTCCAAGACCACTTGGTAAATTCAAATCTGCCTCCAAGCAATGGCTCGCTCTCGTCTCGATCCTGCCCCAAATCCATTTGTGCACATTCATATACGTACGTACATACGTATGAAGCCTTTTGATTGCTCTGGGGTCGATGATGTTGAAGGTGGACCCTGAGATGCGGAGTATAGGTTTGGCAGCTGTGCGGCCTCATCACAGGATTAAAAACGGTGTCTAATTATTTAATTATTATTTATATCATTTTTGCCTTTTATTCCAAAAGAAAAATCAACTCTTCCCATTCAATTATTTCTTTTAAATGTGCGCTACGTGCACGGGACCTAACCATTCAATTATTCTTATCACGCGCTCAGTTTCCACTTACGAGCTGGTAGTAGGTAGTAAGCTATAGACTTATGGATCAACTACTTTTTCATTTCTAACGTTATTGTGCCTGTTTGGGAAGTCATTTTTTCAAACGGTGCACGTAAGTTGAGATAAAATCATCTTAAAATCTGTAAAAACCAACTCGAAATTCATAAAAACCATCTTAAAATCCGTAAAACCATCTCAAAATTCCCAAAATACCTCAAAATCTGTAAAATCCATTTTCCCAACGGAGTTCCCAAACAAACACATTATGTTTTTAGGAATTCATGATAAAGAAATTTATGAATTTTAAAACGTTTTTATAAATATTAAAATAGATTTTAAAATTTTTTTTGTCTTCGTTTATCCACACAGTTAGAAAAATGTTTCCTCGACATCCACGTTATGAATCGGGATAATCCAGTGTTTTGTCTTTATCATTTATGACCATTTTGACTGAACCTGTAGTGATAAAAAAAGACTTTTACTCAAATAAAAAAAAGGACTTAAAACGTGGATTTGCACCCATTTACTACTCCCTCCCATTTTCGCTTTTGAGTTCCTCTGCACGGTCCTCACATTGCGATGCAGGGAGTTGCCGGCAACGGCGCTTTAGCCGAAGCAGTTGCCGGAAACATCGATATCCTGATGGAGATCCTCCTCCGAGTGCCTGCCAAACCATTGCTCAAATTCAAATGCGTTTCTAAGCAATGGTTTGTTCTCATCTCCGATCCACAATTCTGTCGTTCCCACACTCTTCGCCACCACACCCCTCACGCCGTCCCAAGCGCCCTTCTCCTCAACAACAATTACAGACCCTCTCCTCACTTCCAAGTTGTCCCTCTCCGAACCTCCAACTCCGTCTCACCTGTTGTTCGCGTTCCTTATTTTGATTACCTCAACGTTCCTCGCGTTACCATTCTTCAATCATGCAATGGGCTACTTCTCTGTTCCTCTGCCTTCCTCGTGCCGCTCGAAGAACACATGTCTGTACCCTGGGTCACCTATTTCCCGTTCCCTACCCCTGCCGATTATTGTGCTTCTGTTCTGACCGACGATGACTGTGGCTTCAGGTATTTTGTCTGCAACCCCACCACCAAGCAGTTCAACGCTGTGGCTTTACCTGATCGGCAAGTTAGGGATCACTTGATAACACTTAATCTGGCTTTTGACCCTTCGAGATCCCCGCACTACAAAGTCATTTCAATCTCATCGGAAATTTCGGGTGTTACCGATGACGGTCCTAGTCTTGAAATTCGAGTGTATTCTTCGGAGACTGATTCTTGGAGCGAACGTGGTATTTGTTTCATTGCTCCCTTCAGTATGGCAATTCATGCTGGTGTTTACTGCAACGGCGCCATCCATTGGTCGAGCCAAGGTGAGGATTCTGTGTATTTTGAGGTGGACAGCCAATGCATAAAAACTTTGCCAATGCCACCAGATAGCGAGGATTGGGAATACGGGGATCTTGCGTATTTTGGGGAATCCAGGGGTCATCTGCATATGATACTTGTTGAAGCTCATCAACGTGTAGTGTTCGATATTTTGGAGGTCAACGAAGATTACTCTGGCTGGTCTGTGAGATACCATGTGGATCTCACTCCGATGCAAACATCATTCCCGGAGCTGATTTGGTGTTTCAAGGAAAAGAATGAATCTTTTTCTATCTTGTGTGTTCTTCGTCAACCGAAAGAAGAGGACTCCATGGTTGTGTTGCTCGTGGATGGCAGAGTCATGTCCTTTAATCTGGTGAACCATACTTCAAGACAGCTCTGTGATTTAGAGCTTTGTGCCATGCCGGATGGCTGCGCTCCATTTTCTCAAGAACGCAGCGAAGCATTTCAGTACTTCGAGAGCCTTTCCATTCTTGGACCATCAACCGTATGAGGAGTCACAACCCTAAGTATTTATGGCCAGCGTCGTATCAAACACGTAACATGAGTCCCGACCGCTTGTAGCAAAGCTAAGAAGATGCTCGTAGTTTCTATTGCTCCAGGAAGAACCAAGACATATCCGGTGTGTTGACCTTGAACAGTGATGCGCCGCTGAACCCCATATTGTTCCTCTGGGCATACAATATCTCTGAAGGCCTTCTAGCTTCGTGCAGTTTAACGTTCTAATGTTTTTCTTCAGCTTTAGCTGCTCACGCGGGTCAAATGATGTGTAAGTTATCAATTTGGCTTGATGACTTTTATCTGATAAATGGAATTATAGCTGGGATCCTATACAGTGCTTCAATTTGTTCTTCTGGGATTCATCAGGCCTGTAATATTTAGTTTATTTTTCTTCTAGATATGTTGATCGTATTAAAACTTTGAAGCGAGTTGTTGGCCACAACCTTTTTTTTTTTCTTAAAAGAAGAAGTGACTCGTACAGATCTTTTGAAGCAGGGGACACTTTACGCCCCGTTTGGTATAATGGAATTGATTTTGATGGAAATAGAAATTGATATGGAGATGGATATAGAGGTGGAAATGGATATGGAAATGGATTTTAAAAGTACGTTTGGTATGCCATGGAAATGAGGATGGAATCCATGTTTTTGGTTTTTGTTTGAATGGTGATTTTCTTGGAAATGTAACTAAAAAGACTATTTTACCCTTGATCAAATTATAAACTTAGCTCCAGAAGGGTATTTTTGTCCAAATATGTTGGCTCCATGGAATTGAGATGAATTCCATAGGTTGAGGTGTGGAATTGAAAAGGGGTGTTTTGGTGGAATTGAATTCCACATGGATTTACAATTCCATCAAACCAAATATGTCAACCTCATGAATTAAATTCCAATTCCAATTCCATACTCCCATTTCCACTCTACCAAACAAGGCAATAAGAAGTCATGATGAATAGATTTATTGGAAGCACATGTATTGATGTGGACACAGGACACAGCATTAACGTAGATGACATGTGACTACTTGAAACGCGAGTGGGTTGTTCAACACGAGTGTCCTGCATATGTTGAACATGAACTCAGCTCCTCTTTTAAAGTATCCACACATCACAACAGATGAATTCAGCGGCCGACCTCTTCAATGGTGGAGCCTATGACATGCCTTGTTCAATGGAATAGGAGGATCAGAAACTGACCCATCCACAATTTGTTCAAATACCCATTCATTAGCTGCCAGTGTATAGTGCACAACGTCCCAATTAACCCGAACCGAGGGGTCCTTGCATGGTTTTCCCACTAACAACTCTTTCCCACGAATCTTTATCTTTCCTCCACATCCAATATGTTTGTTGTAGTTGTACTTCCCACCATGCCTACAACAAGCTCTCAGGGCTTCCATAAAACCTGCATTGACATCTCAGGCAAAACTCTTACCAAAGATATCTCTCTTATATGGATCATCAAGAAAGCCTTGTAGAGAAGGACTCACCATGCTTCTTTGCCTGGCTGATGAGGGAGTAGACATCGACGTAGGTGATCGCAGCCAAGGGAAGTTTCTTTCTGAGTTGAAGCACAACTGCTTTCAGTCCGCGGTTGAAGTAACGAGCAACTTCGTTGTAAGGAATGGCACATCCAGCTTTATCCATCTGAGTTGTTTTCTCTGGATGAAGCTCCAATATGTATGGCAGACAACCAACTGAACCTGTATTGTGTATTCAGAACGACCTTCCTCCTTGATCATGTGCGTATTATCAAAAGCAAACAGATCAGGTCATCAAGCTTTCTACTTAACAGTTAAAGGCACCAAGTAACAGAGTTAGTTTCCCTCGTGAGAAAAGATGACATTAATGTCTCTCTTAACTTGGGTTCAAATTTGACTTTTAGTCTGTAATTGACTATGTTCTTAACATGATTCTGACACACCAAAGGCACAAAACTGAATGTGAAAGCACGAGAGTTTTTAATCCAGGACTTCAGTTCACCTTCACACTGTTCTTGAGCTGTGCTAAAACATCAGGAACATACGCTTTGACTTGGTCAGTGGACATGTTTTGGAAATAATCTAATGTCAAATCGTTCTTCCCAATATCGAAAGTGTATAGTGCACGAGAAAGTCTAGTGCTTTTGGAAGCAATGTTGCATATAATCCTCCCGAGGAAAAAAAAATCAACGACATGCATCTATGTTAAGGTCCGTATTTGTAGTTGTAGTTAGTTCTTTGGGAATGGCTAGAGAGGAGAAAAACGAAAGGCTTGTGGACAGAGAAATTACCTTTACTGCGAAAAGCTTCAGATCTGCGATGGAAATAACTGAATTGATTGAACTGGACGTCCAAAGAGAAAGGACTGAACCCACCAACCTGATGAAGGGCTGTACTCTGACTCTCCGAGGCCTCATGGTGGATCCGGCGGTGGCGAAGTTGGCCCCATGCGAAAAATTTGAGGCAACCGAATCAAGGATAGCATTCAAATATGGCAGACCCAGCTTCTTGGCTTTTGAAGAGCAACTTTTCAAAAGAAAAAAAAAAACTGTCATAAATAGTTAATTCTCACAACTAGATAATTGCGAGTCTGCAAAAGAACAGAGTAATTCTTCTAATAATTTGAGTGGGATGTCTTTGATCAATCTTATATCAGTGTAATCTTGGTATGTGAGGAGGATCTTGAGAGGAAAATTAGGATGAAACTTGTAATTAGATGATATTTACAGAATCTGGCTGACTGGCCCTGGCCATCAATTCTTATTTTGACCGATGCCGACACGATTTTACATTAATTCAGGGGCACAGTGCTTCATAAGACGTGAATTCGTGCGCTTAACGTTTTAAAAAATAATTTTAAAACGTGCAATGGATTAATAAATTAGCACAGTGTGGTCTTTAATTTATGTATATAATTGAAATTTAAACCAATCAATCACGCTGACAATGGCGAAACCATTTTTAACAGCGGAAAGGGGCAGGGCCTTAATATTGGCCCGTTTGAGAATGCGATAGAGAAATAATTTTACATAAGTCGAGGTAAATATGTGGAGAAGATTAAAGATCTTAGAGTACTTTTACACAAGCCCGTTTGAGAATGATTGCCTTATTTTTTTTCATTAGCACAGTATGAAAAAATGATTTAGGCCATACCGATCCAAGGCCTAGCAAATAAGATCAGTTCGAGATGTAATCCATTCAGGAGTTACAATGGTCAAGCATCTAGGGAGTACATAGAGCCACACTCATAACTTGTCTCCATCACTAGCTTTCCCGAAGGACATGACAAACGGGCGACTGAAACCAATGACCAACTATTTATTTTTGTCTTTCATCTCTGTTTACACGTTATGAACAAGCCAAACACACAACATTCACTCTAATCTCTCTTGCTTTCTCCTTATCTGCTTTCAAACTCTACTGTACTCACGCACATCTCCGTCAATGTAATCTCTCTCCATCTTCAGCATGTGTCATGTGTTAACAGTAGCAGTCGATTTTACCATCCTAACATTGTTGATGGCCCGAATTTATTCAATTATCATTTAATTTTGATCATTTACTAAAATTTGCTCAAACAAATACATCCAATGATTTTTTTTACAAGTGCAGTTGAAATTGTGGACTAGTGACTCTCCAACGTTTATAAACTGTGACCTTTAGTCAATGTTCTGTATTTTAATTTTAATGCATCCAGTATTTTCCATAGGAATATTTTTTTACAGGTACTATATCAATTTTTTCCGTATTTCACAACAGAACATGTTTTAAAGTGTTAATTTTCTAATTTGTCGCATGTTTAAAGTATTAAATTTGAGAGAATTACTTTAAAGCCCTGTGCTACGAATTAATTACTCTAAGGTCCCAATAGGTTGTTGCTGGTAGCTGCTTCACTTGTTAATGTTGCCCATTGACTTGTTATTAACAATATTTTGAGATTTTAGAGTAATTAATTAGCTATCGTGAGACCTAAATGCAATTCTCCCCTATCATTTTTTTTATTCTGTCATAATATTAACTTCTAACTAATTATCAAACTCTTAAAATTAATAATTTTTAAAAAGTTAAAATAATGTTTGGTTCTTATAAGTGCAGTTTTAAGCAATGTTATGAAAACCAGACCGGCCGATTCGGATCAGAAACCGGCGAACTGGTCCTGTCCGGTTGAGGTTCTGACCCCTGGTTGGGATCAACCCGGTCAACTTGGGAGTGACTCGGTCAACCCGCCCGGTTGGGTGGGTTGACCCGATTAGCTTTTTTTTTTTAATTTTTTTTTACGTTTTTACAAAATTTATTAGGATGAAGGTGAAGTTGTTGAATTAGAGTGGAATATGAGTAATAGAAGCAAAAAAGTATGAAATACAGCTTGAGGGATCATAATTTTCTTCATCATTGGAAGGCATATATACATCTAAGAGAAAATATGGGGTGTTAAGATGAATGAAGATAGTACGATCAATTATAGTGTAAATTGAAGGATAAATCTATATACACACTAGAAGAATACAAGTTGGTATTTTCCCACCTAACCTTCTATATTGTCATTCTGTTGCATGTTGATTGCTCTTGTCCCATTTGTAGAATTCATGAAGAAGAACCTTTTGGTGTTTGATGGGGAAAAGCAAAATGTGAGAAGGAAAAATAAAATGTCCCCTTACCATATATATTTTGAAACAATAAATAACGTTAGATAATAGATAATCAATAAGTATATTATTGATTTGGTAATTGTTATTTTGTTAATAATGGAATTTACTACTTATTTTTTGAAATTTTCAATAGTTTGATTGTGTCAATATGTGATAATATTTATTTTTTTAATTTTTTATTCCTCACCGGTCTGACCCCCGGTTTGACTCCGGTCTGACCCATTAACCCTTAACCCACTGCCTTGTTCGATTCAGTCACCGGTCCGGTTTTGATAACCTTGATTTTAAGCCACACGTTTTGGTATTTCTGTGTAAAAAATTAATCTGTATATCTTAATTAAAATCTTCTAGCAAAAAAATGAATTAATAAAAATCTAAAGAATAAGCTCATAAACCCATTTTAAAGAATAAGAGTCATTAACTCGTTCTAAATAATAAGCTAATAAAAAGTCACTTTTAACTATAGATGATTTCCAAATACAACATGTTATCATGAATCAAACATATGGACAGAAAATGTAATGACATATTTGGTGTGGTGGAATTGACAGGTGGAAATGGAAATAGAAATGGAATTCAAAATGCGTAGAAATAAATTTCATGATATAACCCATAGAATTGTATTCAATTTCATGGAATTGATTTTTTGGTCCATCCTCATTTTTTTTATATTTATATTCATTTCCATCCTTATTTCTATCTTTATTTCTATTTCTATTATATTTTCATCTCAATCTCTATCTCTATTTCCATCTTAATCTCTATCTCTATTTTCATCAACAGCGTACTAAGCGAGTAATGAGAAACGCGTATCTTTATCATATCAAAAATAATTTTAATTATTTACAATAAAATATTTCCATGACAATCCAGAAGAAGCGAGGGTTGCAAACTTGCAATCCAGAAGCCTCTCCGGAATGGATGGGTCCCGCCGCTTACACCGCTATACCTCCCTTTGATTCAACGACTGAAATCTATCCAACGGTCAATTTTTGACGTGGTTGACAACAGATGACAGTTCTCATATCTCCCTTGTTTTTTCCAACTTCACTCACCAACTCCCTTATCCCTCCACGCCCCGAGCCCTTGGCCCTCCCTCCCTCGGAGCTCTCGGCGATGGCGACTGCCCTCAGAAATCCCACCTTCCGGCCGCCCCTTCCCCCCCTGTCTTCCACTTCTCATAAACCCTTATGTGTGTCTTTGAGACAGTCCAGTAGTTTCAGACCCTTTTCTTTAGCCTCTCCGCAGTCGGGGAATACAGTGTTGCAACGGGTAGTAAAGCTCGTGCCCTCTGCTTTCGATGGGGAAGCCGATACCGCTGAGGCTCCGGAAGTTCACGAACCAGAAGTCCTGGTGAGTCACTAATTACTACAATTTTTGTTTTCAGTATATGCCAAATTAGTTGCATCTTAATTATCATTCCTCTTAATTTTGTTTTCGTATATTATGGCTGCCATGCATTGGAGGAAGTGTGTATGGTTTCGGACATGTAGTGGCTACTAGATTATATTAGTGTGTTGCGTTCAGTCTATGTAATTTTTGTCCCAATTACATTGTTAATTCACATATAGGGAAATGAGGATCGTTATACGAGAGATGTCAAGGTTTTGAAATACGGATGGGTGATGCTGGTGCAAAAAAGATAAATGAAAAATGCAATAAGGTACCCTGGCAAATAACTAAACTACTTCAAGGCCAAAATTGTGTTGTTAGCGTAGAAAATTAAACCAATCTATTGAGACAGGGAAGTTTCTTCATACCTTAAAGAGTAAAGGCCTCTAGATTCGTGATGAGTTGATTGTGGAACTGAATAGGTGATGAGGATAAATTGGTATTTTTCTGGGTCGATTTGAATGGGTTACTGATCAAAGTTTTGATTTGTGCTAACTGCTAAGAGATAAATGACGGGTAAATTGCACTAACTGAGATCACAGGAGGGCAACTGGCCATCGGCTGTAATGATAGTATTAAATAAATTACTCTTCACAAGCAGAAATAATGACTAATAATGATAAGTGATAACAATATGAAAGATCCTTGGATAGGTCTTCAATTATTTGATTCCAAATTTCATTTTTTTGGTCTCCTTTCAATAACAACTTATCGTAAGTACTGGATGGGCTGGCAACTTTTCAGCTTCCGCTAAGGAACAAGAATACGGCCTATTATATTGGAAATATATGATTTTTTTTCTGCAAGGCTCTGAGTGAAAAGTGGTGATTTTTTTTGTATTTTTTATAAAAGAGAAAAAATCTGTAGTTCCTTTTTACAAGTGAAGTGCAAAAAGCCATATAGTAAAAGTAGTAGTACTTATATACTTCTGGTAGGTGTTGTCTCAAGCCCGTTGATTTAATTATTTATAATAACTCTAACTCTAGAATAAATAGAGGACGGATGTGAATAAGAATGTAACTTAAGTGACCTGATTAGATATTTAGAGATTTTCCTGATCCCAGTTTTTTGTGTCAAAATATATATTTCTAATGCTTGGATGAAATCTGCTTCTTTTCTAAAGGCAATATCAGTTCATTTATATTTTATTTTTGTATTAATACAAGAATTAGAAAGCTATGCTTTGACATTTTGAATTGTTGCGTACAGTGCTCAATGTTTTTCCCGATTCTTGGGCAGGTTAAAAATTGTTAGAGGCTTCATCACGTCTTGCACTCCTATATATTAGGCATGTCATGTTAGTTGGAGTAGTTCTTCCATGAATTTGTTGTGTTCTGCCATGTCTCTCATTCTCCTTTAAGGTTTTTTTGAACGATCAATGTGTAAATTTTTTGTATCACCATTGTTATCTGTGGTGCATATGCATATCTCTTTTTTGGGGGCACTTTATATCGTTAAAAAACGAAGTCATTTTTGGGGTGCCTTTTCTTGAGCTGTATACTGTTTAATTCTTTAGGATTTTTTGTTGTTATTCCTTTTTCATAGTTTTAGTGCTTCTTTGCCCTGACTGAACATGGATTCTCACTGAATAAGTATCTATGATTGACTTTCAGAATGTTGAATAGAAGCATCTGAAATTTGAATTCCTGATCCTCTCTCAATTTGCCGGCAGTCTGATATGTTCATGTAACAGGTTTCCTCAGATGGTGTTGCTGGTGCAGAGGACAATACAGGTGACAATGAAGTTAATGAAGCCGAGGAAATGCCTGATTCACCCCTGCTAACCTTATTTCAGTCTTATAAAGAAGCAATAGATAATAATGATTTAACCCAAGTTACTGAGTTGGAGTCATTGTTGAAATCCATCGAAGATGAGAAAAATGGCCTTGAAAGAAAAGTCACTTCTTTATCTGAGGAGCTATCAATAGAAAAAGACCGGATTCTGAGAATTAGTGCCGACTTTGACAATTTCCGCAAGCGGACTGAAAGAGAACGCCTTTCTCTGGTTACAAATGCTGAAGGGGAAGTTGTGGAAAGTTTGTTGCTTGTGCTGGATAATTTTGAGAGAGCAAAAGCCCAGATCAAGGTGGAGACAGAGGGGGAGGAAAAGATAAATAACAGCTACCAAAGCATATATAAACAGTTCATTGAAATTCTAACCTCACTTGGAGTTGAACCTGTGGAGACGATTGGAAAACCCTTTGATCCTTTGGTAAGTTCATTCAACCTTATAGCTTACACTGGTTAACAGAAAACCTATTTGACTGTGAACAAAAAATATATATATATCAACGGTGATAATTATTTGGCCTTACCACCTTTAATTATCTCTTCTTTTGGTAGATCAGGCCTATTACTTATTAACGCTTCATAGTACACTATAACCAAGTATGATGTGGTCTAAATACAGCAATGTCCTTATTGCTGTAGGACAGCCTGTTCAATCATCTACACAACATGATGGTGGTGACATTCATGCTGCATTTTTTGATTTCATCTAGCTAGAATTGTTTGACTTCATCAAATTTACACCTATCTGCTTGGGTTTATCCTGCAATGCATTCAGTCCACTCGGTATTTTTCAGGATGTTCCTTTTCTGGGTGCAATCGTTTTTAGATAATAGAAAAATATCCTCCTTTTTCTTTTTTAGGGACGTAATGCTGTCATCTATGCCAAACTTTTTCAACCACTCTAACTTTACTCAGATTTCTTGAATAGCTGGACTCTAATTATAGTCAACGTAGTCCTTGATTGATTCAAGCAACTAGATGTGGAAAAAAAAACCCACTAGTTTATGGTTGGAGAATTCAATGTATATACTTGGTAATGGAGAACTACTTTCAGTCCTTTGCTTGTAATATGATTTCACCTGGAAACTTGTAGTTTTATAGGCTATTTAGATATGTTAATGCTTAGGCAATTTATTGATAAATTATAATTTGCACTACTGAAAGCTGCATGAGGCAATTATGCGTGAAGATTCCACTGAATTTGAGGAGGACATCATAATTGAAGAATTCAGGAAGGGTTTCAAGCTTGGGGAAAGACTTTTGCGGCCATCAATGGTGAAGGTATCAGCTGGTCCAGGACCTGCGAAGCCTGAGGGGGGAGAACCGCAAGAGCAGGATACGAGTGAAACACCTGAGAGTAGTCAAGAAAGTGAAGGCTGTGCAAAATCCGAGTCTGCTTGAAAGATCAAATTTTGTGCCTGGGTTGAGTTTTCTAGAAGTAGCATTAAGTTCAATAACCGGAAACATAATGTTGGGTGTAAAAGTTGCTGAAGAAACATTGAAGCGTAGCCCTTACTAAAGAAAGAAGATGCTTTTTTTAAGATTTTGAAGTGCGATTTCAGCTTTGCATGCTTTCACGCATGGCTTATTTTGAGTTGAGTTATTTCTCATGAATGCTTTGTTCCAGGAATTTACAATTCTTTGCTTGATAAAGAACCCCCCCCCTTTCAAATTTTGCATTCCCAAAACATTTGGTTGGAGGGCGTTTTGACTGTATCCATTCAAATGAAATATGAATTAACTCAAAAAGCATTGAATCTTGATTCACTGGAAGTGGCAGTCATGTGGAACGCAATCTCCGGTGGCTTGGTTCATGATTGGCGGCCAAGGGAGGAGATTGAGGTTGGTTGGTCTCTTGCTATTGTTATGGTCTGAAGAACTAAAATCCTCTTTCGCCTTGGCTGCTGTAGGAATCACTAGTCACAATTTACTGGGACGACGAAACGATAATGTTAGGCTTTAAGGAATCTATGGAAGACGACTTCTCAGGGCAAAATTTATTTGTTCAGAAACGCGCGAGAAGAATGACATGCTTGAAATAAAGCAATCAAATACATCGCGTTTGAGGTGATACTTATCCTAAAATTTACTTGACTAATTTGTGTGCATCAACAACAACAAATCCTTATTCTTGTGTCTACTGTGTGGTTGCCGGTTGGCTGTACAAGTCATAACAACTGGATCTTTAAAAATATCGTTAAACAAAATATCTTGTGTAAGCTTATCTAATATGTGCATAATAGAAAAATCAGATAAACTAGTTGATTATAATAAATATGATCTGATTTCTCTAAGATTATATGGCTATTTAAATTTGAATGATACTATTTTTGATGGAGTATGAATATAAGTGGTTAAGAAAAAAAAATAATAAACACAGGAGGATAATTGGATTAGAGTACTAACTCTTGCTTTTAGAATTAAAGAGGGGGTTTATATTTTGGCTAGTGCATATGATTTTTGGTACTTTAAATTCATATTAAATTTTAGTTAGTCTCTTAAATTAAAAAAGTGTATTTTTAATCCCTTGAATTCAATATCATTAACTTCACTAATGAAAAATGTCCATTCAACGGTTTTAAATGACAATTCATTGCTTAAACGATGACATGTTAATTTTTAATTGAAAGCATATAAATTAATATAATGAGAAATTGAAATTGAAATTGTTATAATATATTTTTAATTAAAATGATATAATTTATATTTTTAATTAATTTTATACTAATATATTTTTATTATATTAATTTTTATTTATATTTTATTACAGCATCTTTTGATTATAATAATATTTTTTTTCTGAGAGGCAATGGCAGAATAATAGAAAAATTATAGGAGTAAACTTTATTAAAATGTTTGGCTCCCCTCCAAGAAACTCTAATTTTAAGGGGAGCCAAACTAGGGGTTTGAGAGGGGAAGGAGGGTGGATTTGAGTTCCCCTCTCCTATACAAATTTAAACCAAATAAGGGGAATGTAGCATTTTCCTTTCATTCTCTTACCATCCCCTCCAATCAAATATGCCTTAAGATTGAAAATTTTATCTAATTATTCTTCACAATTTAAACAAAAAATTCAAAAAGTATAATTATTTTGAGGATTTACGCTATTATTAACGTATACAAGATGTAATATCATCATTTAAAAACTTCGTCTAAAAAAAGATGTTACGATTTAAAGTATTTTTAAATTATTACTTTTATTAACAATTAAGAGTGAATTCTATATACCATGTTAAAAAATTCTGTCAAAGAAGATAATGTGTTTGTTTGGGAAGCCATTTTTCCCAACGGGCATGCTTGTCAAGATAAAAAATATCTCGAAATTCATAAAAAACATTTTAAAATCTGTAAAACCATCTTAAAATCTACAAAATGCCTCGTAATCTGTAAACTCCATTCTCCCAACGGAGTTCCCAAACACACACAATATGTTAATAACACCTTCAATTATATTTTATTTTAATTTACACATAGAAAAGTAAAAAATTAAAAATGCACATTTAAAATTTAAAGAGTTAAATTGGAAAATAATATGAAGTCAAGTGATTAAAGAGAGCCAAAAAAAAAAAACTGGTTCTCTCTTGAAACCTATGCCCTCTCTCTTTGCTCCGATGGTGATCCCGGTGTCCCAAAAACACCGCCGGACAGGGCAGTAGAGGCTAACGCTACTACTGGCATGGCGAAACAATTAAAGGAGTTAAAAGAAGACTAGAATGCGTGTTTTACTCCTGTAACTTTTTTGGGATTTAAAATGTATTTTGAATTTAAAAGTTCGTTAGCTTGTAGATTCTAATGTTTGGTAACTCCATCTTTTAAAGTACATTCTGAACAGAAAACTCCATTTTAGTAAAATAAATGCATTATAAATCGAACATTTATTTAAATATAAATGCATTATACCAAAATACATCCCCTAAGTGTTAGATGTTGAAGACTATGAAGTGGAAGTCGATTCTTCTGCCAAAGACCAATCTCGAGGCAATACCAACCATGCTCAATCCCATAAGGAATCTCTCCTGGATTGTCAGGGGATTGAGTACAATGGGATGGCTTATGCCAGTTCACGCATTGGAGGATGATCCCTTGATACTGGATCTTCTGGACCAGGAATGGAAAATTCCAGAACCGAGTGAGGAGCTTAAGAAGCTTATGGGTATTTACCCAACGACTTCTCTTAGTGAAGAAGAATACAGTAAGTGGTGTAGACATTGGAATAACACTCTCACCATATCAGTGCTGGGGCCGGATTCAATTTCTACAGGTTAAAAGAACATTTAAGGAAAATATGGCAGTTCAACAGCTTTGAACCAGCTCATGCTACATTATTATGTGGGATGGGTGTGATGAATCAAATGCAATAATTCAAGTAATGGGACGATGCGAATTAAATGCTACTGCCGTAGTGCCATCTTGCTAGGGGGACGAACCATTAGACTTTATGCTTCAACGTGTTTCAACTTCTGCCGCTTGATTTTCACGTTCAAACCACGTTGTATATAAGTTGAGATAAAATTCTACTCATATGCTTACCTCGGAATTCATAAAATCATTTTCACAACAAATTCATATACATCCCATAGGAGAGACGACATTTAGGCAATCATTGGGAAATTAGGTATGTACAAGCCCACGTCTCTTGTTAGTCCTTGCTTCCTTCCTTCCGGTACGTTTCTCTTCTCTTTTCGTGTTCCTCTGCCGATACACACACTCATGTCGATATACTCTTCTCTGCTGTAACTAATTCTCCGTAGTATCATAGAGCTCGGCCCAAAATTCCCTCGGGTCGGCTTGCTAGCTAGCCAGAGGATGAAAATAAAAAAAAATCGACGCAGCATATCAGCAACTGGATGTATGTGCGATTCTTGTAAGACGTTCGTTAGTTCGTTTTGATTGTTTTGTCGCCATCTATCTTAAATGCTTGTGATTTCAGAGTGGCTATCCGAAAACAGTGCAGCTAAAATTTTGTTCAAGTGGATACGTTCATGGCCGAAGAGGCAACGCCCAGATTTTGACCCTTTAGTGCATAATGAATATTATCTGTCGATGTTAACTCGGGAATATCAACAATAGTCCTGAAAGTACATTCGAAAAATACAAAATGGTTTTTCGTTTCCTTGCGAGTCACAACTTATTTAATAGCAACTTTCCCATTAAGTTCAAACTAAGTTTGGATTCTGATGCATCATGACCTGCGAATCAATAAAGAAATGGGAAAACTTACACCATAGAACCATGGGAAGTTGTAGTGGAAGAGAAAAATCAATGTTACTCCGCTCCATGAACTGAGTATGATATTGCACCTCAGGTCAACAAGACGAGATACTAGATAGCCTTACTTTGCCAAAGGCAGCGTGTTTAGTAACCCAAGAAATATAAAATAAAATAAAACCGAGAAGGAGGCAGGTTTTTCAGCTAATAGAGGAGGAGACGCTGGGAAGGTGCCGGCAAATCCAGTGGTACGCATATATAATACACTATTCACAAAGGTGCCTCCTTTTTCAGATTCGATGCAAGGCAACGCCTGCTACTTGTGTGATAAAACGACAAAATGGACCGCAAAAGAAAACGGCCTGAAAAATTCACATGATGCCTTTCCTCTCTTCCGAGTTCTGAACAACGAGGCCTTGTGTCCTCATGCTATATTACATTCATATAAGAAGCGCACTCTGTAACATGCTAACACTGCAATACACAAACTGTTGACATACTGCTCTTCTAGAGTGCTGCAAATGGGTGACGAGTTAAAGGAGACGCTCTTGCAAAGGCAAGGAGGCAGAGATGAGGCGGAGCCACTTAGCAAAAGGGTGTGGAATGAAAGCAAGAAAATGTGGGTGGTTGCAGGGCCTGCCGTATTCTCTAGATTCTCCACCTTTGGTATACAAGTAGTCAGCCAAGCCTTCATCGGCCATATTGGCTCCATTGAACTTGCTGCCTATGCCATTGTCATGACCGTCATAATCATGTTCGCTAATGGTGTACTGGTGAGGACCCATCTTTTCCTTTCTCTTTCTTCAGAATCCAATTTAGCTTTACCTATCATGCTTGTGGTTACGTGGTCTTCAAATCATACTACATGGTACTGTTGAGACAAAATTCTCAGAATTAACTGTTGTGGATTGAGAATTGCAGCTGGGGATGGCAAGTGCTTTGGAAACTCTGTGCGGGCAAGCATATGGGGCAAAGCAGTATGAGATGCTAGGAATATATCTTCAAAGATCGTGGATAGCATTGTTCTTGGCATCACTCATTATGCTTCCTATTTTCATCTTCACCGCCCAAATTCTGGAGTTTTTGGGCCAAGATAAGAGTATTGCGGAAGTAGCAGGAAGCATTTCTCTGTGGGCAATAGGTGTGATGTTTGCTTTCATCGTGTCATTCACCTGCCAGATGTTCCTGCAAGCACAGAGCAAGAACATGATCATCGCCTACCTTGCAGCATTTTCAATTGGAATTCACATTTTTCTGTCGTGGCTTTTGACTGTTAAGTATAAGTTAGGGCTCAATGGGGCAATGCTATCAACCCTTCTTGCATACTGGATTCCCAACATAGGTCAACTCATGTTTGTCATGTTCAAATGCCCTGATACATGGAAGGGCTTCTCATTTTTGGCTTTCAAAGATCTCTGGCCTATAATCAAGCTTTCCCTTTCTTCCGGAGCAATGTTGTGGTAAAGACACTAGTACCTTTTACACCATCAATCTTTAAGATTATGCAGAATCAATGAACAGCTGATTAACTAATGATTGAGTAACATTGAGTTACATATGATTGTTTTACAGTCTTGAGTTTTGGTACAATACAATTTTGGTGCTTCTAACAGGGAACATGAAAAATGCCAAGGTCGCCATTGATGCTCTGTCCATTTGGTAACTCTGCTGTTAATTTTCCTTCTTAAATCCTCTGTTTCATTGCTTTGGAAAACTAACACCATTCTTTTGCAGTCTCAACATCAATGGATGGGAAATGATGATAGCACTTGGATTCTTTGCTGCTGCCAGGTACTATGTTGACAGTCATAAAAATTTTGAAGCATTGAAGTTATGAAGGAAACTAAATTTTGACTGATTTTACAGTGTTCGGGTGTCAAATGAGCTGGGCAGAGGGAGTTCAAGGGCTGCAAAATTTTCCATAGTGGTGACAGTGATGACATCATTTGGAATAGGGTCCATGCTATTCTTAGTGTTCCTGATCTTGAGGGAGAGGCTTGCTTACATATTCACTACAAACAGAGAGGTGGCCGCAGCAGTTGGGGACTTGTCACCTTTGCTCGCTTTTTCTATGTTAATGAACAGCATCCAGCCCGTGCTCTCTGGTAATATCTTCATTCTTTCATATTCAGTTACACATTAGGAAATGGGGTTCGTTACATTTCTATATCCTTCTCTCCTTGCTGGTTAAAAGGAGTTTCTATTGGAGCTGGTTGGCAAAGCATTGTAGCATATGTAAACATAGGTTGTTATTATCTGATTGGGATCCCTGTTGGAGTTCTGCTCGGTAAAATCATCCATTTACAAGTGAAGGTAAGCTATAATTTGATGATATGATATGATATACTTTGTCTTCCCAGAGACGGGAAAAGGAGTCTGATATAATGGATGATCTGGTTTGCAGGGTATTTGGATAGGAATGTTATTTGGAACATTTGTTCAAACTGTATTTCTCATTATCATCACATACAGAACCGATTGGGACAAGCAGGTACGGGACTCATCTGTGGATTTTAATTTGCAAGTTGACTTGAGTGAAATGGTAGCAGAATTTGAGGTAGCATTTGCAAATGTACAGGTAGAGATTGCCAAGCGTCGCGTTAAGAAGTGGGCTGTGGTGGACACTGAAGAATAAAATGGCAGGTTCGCTTAGCATGTATTTGAGAAACTTGTTTCCCCGAGAGGATGCTTCTGCGTTTTAGCTTTTCGTGAAACATTTGTATTCCTCCTTGCTGTTCATCCATCTGTTCCTTGCAAATTATTTCAGCAAGGAAAAAGGAAGAAAAGCTGGCTACTTGCCCTTCATATGTGTGCTTGTGTGTACATTTTTTAATAACTCCTCCATTTAAATATAATGACGAATTCAGAAGAAAAAAAAACTCATTCATTGCATGGGATTAAATGACTTAAGTAAGATCATGCAAGATAATAATACAAAAAAGGTAAGATGACGTCTTCAGCGTGCTTGTTGATTTTTTTTAAAAAACTGGTTGATGTTGATTAAATATAAGATGTCACGTCAAATTTAGCCTTTAATAAATCAGAATACAACTACTGTAGGCCAAACATTATATGCATGATTATGTGGGTAGGTTTATGTCAACAGCCAATGAAAGGAAAATAATAGTAAAAAGAGACAATTATGTTGGCCACGTTTCTACTTGTTGAACAAGAACATAAAAAGATTAATAAACACCAATAGCAAATAAAAACTTGAGAATTAACTGAGAAAGTAACCCCATGTACAGTCAAGGCGTGATGAGTTCATCCTTGAGGTTGGCCCACCTCAAAAAAAAAAGTTGTTCTTTTGGCAAGTGAGGCCCTTTGTGTTTGGGAATCCGTTGGGAGAAAGGAGTTCACAGCTTCCGAAGTGATTTTACAGATTTCAAGATGGTTTTTACAGATTTCGAGATGATTTTGTCTTGACTTACGTGTACCGTTTTGGCAACAAACACATACTGGTACTATACTATGATTGATCCGACAAGAGCAAACCGAGCTTGACTTTTCAGAGATAATTGCATTCCCCACACTTCCTTGGGGCTCAAGGATATCTATTCTATTATCACGTCGTGAATGGCTAGCTGTCTGGTTCTAATTCCTACAAAAAATAAAAAGTATGCGTGAGACTTGTATTTTTATATACAGAGAAGTAGGTGTACCAACAAAATCTTTACATTTATAGTAAGATTTTGTCGTTGTGGTCGTTGTGTGTGATTGCCTTGTTCGAACTCGTATTCCCAAGGGGTGATGAAGGCAAAACACTTTCACCATCAAGCCACGAGTTCCAAAGGCTATTTAAGAGTAAGATTTGAACTCACGACATGTAATTTCTTTCAACTAGACTAATCATTTAATCTTCATCAATCTGTTGTTGCGAAAGCACCCGGTGTCTCAGCTTCAGGCCAACTCTTATGTCATGGAAAATGCAAGGGACATGGACCAAGTCGTAGTTAAACAACAAACTAGCTAGCTAGAAACAACAGGAGAACAACAACATAAACAAAAACACTGACAAATGGAAAACAAAAACAATTCATGGGAACCCAATGACAGCTACAGCAAACTAGAAGCAACAGGAAAACAACATAAACAAAGGAAAACATGTGTACATTAAAAAAGGGAAACAGAAGAACAAGAGTCGAAACAAAAGATCATACATCACTTGAGCCATGGATCTGTGAAAAAGAAAGTCGAACGCCAGTACAAGGAGAGACGACGACCACATGCGAGGCAACTAAAGTCGAATAGCCACTAAGAAAAATGCTTGTTGTATTCAGTATTCAGTATTCAGTATTGTTTCGAACTGTTCATAGAGAAAAAAGAATTCACCTGCAGGTCACCTCAAACGACCCTATAGCTCCTGAGTGCCTAAGAACAATTTTCTTTTCATTAATTGGAGGGCGTGGAAATTGCCTTGTTATAGAGATCTTCAACTTACATAATCTTTTAACTGATTTCAAACTTCAAATTTTGAAAAATCCAATGCAATAATACATATGAGCGTATTTTCGACAACACACAAATTAAGATTAATAGTATCAATATAATTGCAGCACAGCCAAAATAATATTAGTATATTCCAAGATTTAGACGAGATGACTGTCACTCATCAGCCCATGAACACTACTTTTTCATTGTAAATTAGAAACTAGATAGCCAGTAGTTGTCTTTGCCTTACGAACTCGTGACGTGTCAAATTTCTCTTCCCATTATTTTACATGAAATAAGATGACCAATCACAGATTCGCAGCATTATCGCCTTCATTTAAATGTTTGACCTGATGTTTTGCGGGTTAAATTATGCTGTATTATCTCACTACTGACTCTAAGGCTTTCACTATAATTTCACGAAGAAGATTAATCTCAAATTTAAATTGAATTTTTATGAATTTAAAAATTAATTAATCCTAGTAAAACAGCTCTAATCTGGGAATTAACTCTAGTATTCGCGGCGGAGTGTAAAAAGGTGAGTAATACCTTACTGGTTACCTTCCTCAAATATCGACCAAGGAACTTAATTTGTTGGAGTGTAAATCGGCCAACTGCCAAGAGGATTTTGTATCTAGTTACAGAAGAGTATTGGCTGCTTCGTTTTCTGTTGTTTTAAATAGTGGACGTAAACGATTTCTCTTTCCGCTCCCATCTAAGAAAAAACTTAACATATAATGGAAAACCCCTATATATCAGTTTGCATTTAAAAAAGGGAAAGCACAACAGAAACCTCGCTTCGTTTTCTATTATTTTAAATAGTGAACGTAAACAATTTCTCTTTCCGCTCCCATCTAAGAAAAAACTTACCATATAATGGAAAACCCTTATATATCATTAAAAGGGAAAGCACAACAGAAAACTAGCTTCGCTTGTTAAGATGGAAGAATCTGCACGAAAGCTGCTGAGAGAAGAAGAAGATGAGCTGCCTCTAATAAAAAGGGTATGGCAGGAGAGTAAAGTGATGTGGGTAGTAGCGGCTCCAGCCATATTCACTCGAGCCTCTACCTTCGGCATCAATGTCACGAGCCAAGCTTTTGTTGGTCATATTGGCTCCAAGGAGCTCGCTGCCTTCGCTCTCGTCTTCACTATTCTTATCAGATTCGCCAATGGTATTCTGGTATATATGCCTTCCAAAATTTACCTCCTTTCTCCCTCTTTATTTATCTCCCCAATTCATGAGTTCTCCAATATTCTTGGAATGACGATGTCGATCACCTGTTTGATAATCTTATCTTGTATATATATCTAGTTTGGGATGGCCAGTGCGTTGTCCACTCTGTGTGGACAAGCGTATGGTGCCAGAAGATATGGCATGATGGGAGTGTATCTTCAACGATCATGGATAGTCTTATACTTCACTTCTTTCCTTCTTCTTCCTTTGTTCTTGTTCACTACCCCAATCATGAAGATGTTGGGCCAAGATGAAAGCATCGCAGAAGTGGCGGGAACTATTTCTGTTTGGTCCATCGCTGTCATTTTTGCCTATGTTTTGTCATTCACCTTCCAGATATTCCTGCAATCTCAGAGCAAGAACGTTGTTATATCATTCTTGGCTGCTTTCTCCATAGCCATTCACATATCCCTCTCGTGGCTTTTGACCATCAAGTACAAGCTTGGGGTACCTGGTGCAATGATTTCAACAATTCTTGCATATTGGATACCCAACATTGGCCAGTTCATATTTGTGACATGTGGTTGGTGCCCAGAGACTTGGAATGGCTTCTCCATTTTGGCCTTTAAAGATCTGTGGCCTTTGGTCAAGCTCTCTCTTTCATCTGGTGCCATGCTATGGTGAGTGAGTGAGTGTGTGTGTGTGTGTAACCAAGTGGATTTCTTTGATTGTTTTCTGAAATGGGGTAATATAACAGCTAGCTAATATGGATAGGATTGGGGTTTTCTTAATTTTTGCAGTCTAGAGCTCTGGTATAACACAATATTGGTTCTATTAACCGGTAGCATGAAAAATGCAGAGGTTGAAATTGACGCTCTTTCTATATGGTAATAATCATTCTGGAATCTTATGTTCCTAGTTTATGTTGAGTAGATTGCATGAATGAATGAATGAATGGAACATAGATAGGCTTTTCGCTCTCTAAAGATGAAATGCTTAATTTTTACAGCCTCAACATCAATGGATGGGAAATGATGATATCCTTCGGTTTTCTGGCTGCAGCTAGGTATATATTCTTTCTGTTTTTCTTTCTCTTCTTTATAATCCACTGTTGGTTAATTCAATTGTATCTGTCAAAATTGCCATTTATTATATTACCCTGCAAAATGAAAACTGTCACAAAACCATAGCCGTGTGTGTGTGTGTGTGTGTGTTTTGGAAGAGGCATCCATTTTAGTTATACACACACACACACAAAAATATATATATAGTGTAATGCAAAAAATTGATATATAAAATATGCAGTGTGAGAGTGTCAAATGAGCTTGGGAGAGGAAGCGCCAAGGCTGCCAAGCTATCAATAGCAGTGACGGTGATGACGTCATTCACGATAGGGTTCCTTCTGTTCTTATTCTTCCTGTTCTACAGGGAACGGCTTGCTTACGTATTCACAGCAAACGAGCAAGTGGCCGCTGCGGTTGGAGACTTGTCACCTTTGCTCGCATTCTCTATATTGCTAAATAGTGTCCAACCTGTTCTCTCTGGTACGTACGCTCGTTGATATATATAAATTCATGTTTTCTGATAGTGTTCATGAACAGTGACCAATATTGTAGTGGAGTTTATTAGGACTTTATTATTGAATCAATGGAAATGCAAAGTGAGTTGAATTGAACAGGAGTGGCTGTAGGAGCAGGGTGGCAAAGTATTGTTGCATATGTGAACATAGGCTGTTATTACATCATAGGAATCCCAGTTGGAGTTGTACTCAGTAACATTCTCCATTTGCAAGTCAAGGTACGCACGTAATATTAAGCTTTTTCATGATCAGAGCCTCCCCATGATGTGTGTGTATGTATAATGAAGCATTATTTGAAGATATCAATTAAGGTGCCTTTAAATTTGTAGGGAATCTGGATTGGGATGTTATTTGGGACATTGGTTCAGACAATTGTACTAACAGTAATCACCTACAAAACTGATTGGGACGAGCAGGTACATATACATGTGTGTGAACTTTAACAGCTATATATGTTTTGTAGCCAGATGAAACATCTTTATTCTGAAATGACGTACCGTTCAAGATGACGAAATGATTAATCACGTGCAATATATATATAGGTAGTATTGGCTCAACGTCGCGTTAACAAGTTTTCGTTGGACGAAGAAACAGACAGGATCACATCTGATGGATAGTTAATCAGTCTGGGTCGACGACAGAGAGGCATGAAGACGAGGATGTTTTAGATTTAATTAATGTAAGCAGTACTGTCACGTATAGTTTGATGCATGGATATTGGATACAAGTTACAAGTAACCATTTAAGTGAGATCACACACACACATTTATTGGCCGCACTTGTGTGTATTGGACTTGTGATTGGATTAATGTAGAAATTAACTTTTCAATATGATGTACGATTTACGAAGTAAGTATGTAAAATGAGTTTTGTCTCTACTCATGCAAATGTGTTCATCCAAAGCTCATGCAAACATGCCTCTCCTAAATGATAGTATTGTGTACTGTATAGCGTGGTACATGACATCGCAGTCCCACCAAACAAAGTATGGAACATGTACGAGTGTCATAAATGGATCTGTTCTGTTCTGGTGTGAATGAACGGAAGTAATAGTAATAAGGGAACCAGTTATGCCACTAGGTATTTTATTTAGTAGGGAAACTGTGTGCGTGTGTGTGTAATGCACCAGAGAGAACAGGTTGAACACTGTTTAGCAATATAAAGAAAGCAAGAAAAGGTGACAAGTCTCCAACAGCAGCAGCGGCCACTTGCTCATTTGCTGTGAATATGTAAGCAATTCTCTGCCTAAAGAAGAAGAAGAAGAGAAGGAACTCTTGAATTGAAATGGAAAAATGGACGTAACTCCAGTTACTTCTGAAATGGTAAGATTTTTGGCATAAGAAGAGGGGTTGATTTGTATCATCTTAACTTGATTCTGATTTCTCTATTTTTTTAAGAATACTGAGCTGGGTTTTTCTCCTACCAGTATTGAATAGAACATGTCGAGCCACCATCGCGAATGATGTCAGCACCGTCACTGCTATTGAGAACTTGGCAACCTTGGCGCTTCCTCTCTCAAGCTCATTTGACACACTCACACTGCTTTGAGGTAAATACTGTGAATAAACTTGTCCGGTTTGTGCTCCATGTTGCTATTTATTTTCAACTTCTTTATTGTGTTAAAAGAAGACTGGTTATTTGCATTTGTAGTTGACTACAACCAGCATGAGGCGAGATCTGCCAGTTGCCAGATGACAATATTCTATGGAGGTCAAGCTCATGTGTTTGATAATGTCCACCCTAAAAAGGTCTGACCTTTGGTTACTAGTGCTGATATTATTCTATTGCATTTAGTATTTTTAGGCCTGAATTTGGTTTTATATATGTGAACTGTTGTAGGAAAGTATTTCTGTTTTGTATAGTTTACTTTAGAATTTATTTTTATGATTGTCGTTCCTCTTAAGATGAAACTGTTGAGACAACAACTTTTTCAGATCCTCATTCATGAAACGTTTAAACTTAGGAATTTGTTTAGTGATTTTGCAGATCTGGATGGACATGTTTTTTCAGTGAACATGTTTGATGACTTTGACCGGTTTATGAAAGTTCCAGATCAGTGGGCTCCTCCTGAAACAAAGCCATATGCTCATTTGTTTGAATGCTTGCTTTGTTTTTCTTTTTTAGTTGTTCTTTAGATCTACATTTTCGGTAGAGCGGCAAAACTGTAAATTAAACATATGTTGTGAACTTTGATGGCACTCTAAGTTTTTTCACATGTCCATCTAGGCTGTCAGGAGGTTTGATTTTATTTATGTTAACTAATTTTACTTGACTTGGCCCTTTGATGCTGCCTTATATCTGTAATTATATATTACTATGATAACTATATGCATTTGTTATGCCATGGATTATGATCATTTGATTGTTCGGATGCAAAGAAAATCATATTGAAATCGGGTTATTAGATTCTTTAGGCCTATCATTACTAGGAGCAGTAGTAGCCTAATAGTCACATATTTCGGCCATAACCTATTCTTCTTACTTATCTGACAATATCAGAGTTCCTGCCACCTTAGGACTGTGATATTGGATATAATCAAGAAGTAATTTGCAATTGGAGGTCTAAGCTTTATGCCTTACATCCATTACATGAGATGATTTAGACACAGTATTAATCACCTCATGGTAGTTAAGGAAACTATGATGACATGAAGCCAATACAGAGAATGTTCTCACTATTTCTTTTTCTTTTTTTACATTCCAGGAAAAAATATCACAAGTTTACCTATCAAGTCTATAATGGTTTTTTTACTTTTTTTGGGAATATTTTCTTCTTGTTGCTTTCTTGCATCAATATTATGGAATCTAGAATTTTCTTTCCTTTTCTATGAGGTTGTCAAATGTATAGCTTGGTAAAATATTATCAGACTGACATGTTATTCTTGTTCCTTTGTCCGTTATAAATATAACAAAGAACTCCATAAATATGTTATTTTTTATTTAAAAAAATCCATTCTGTATTCATATTAGCTTCTGTTGTTTGTATTACTCGTAAATGTGTCATAAAGTTTGAACCCAGAAAATAACTAGGGACTTCAGGCAATGTTATTGTCCATGTCCTTTTCTTAGCTGTGCATACAATACCTTTTTAGTTGTTTCATCGAATATATTTTTTTCCAAAACTTGTGCAATTCTTCATTTTCATTCCCAGAAGAAAGTGATGTGTAGACACCAAAGAACAACCAAAAAGTGAGGTTTCAATAATTTTTGAGTTCGGATAAAGTTTATTGCTGTTTTTCATATTTGTCATTGTCATGCTCAAAATATTACTAAACTGAGTTACGTTTATAGACATACATCACAGCAAAGTGACAGACTATCGAATCCCTTCGTGTCTTTTCTGAATGCATTTGGAATATTATCTTCTGGTGTGTTAGGTGCTCTCTATGCATTGGCTCAGCAAGAAAGCACTGCTGCTCGTTCAATGGTAGATGCGGTAAGCTTCCATACGTTATTACTGTCTAGCACTTCTTGAAACATCTGAGCATATGTTTTGGCAGTTGACAAATGTTTCTTCTAGACATATTTATAGAATAAAAGTAAAATCTGGGAGTAACTTTACCGTTCCTATTAAAGGAACAAACAACAATTCAGCTTCTTCTGAAGTAATTTCATCCTATAAGGATAAACATCTCTTGGAAATGGTTTATTAATTATTAGAATTTATGTATGGTTCATTTATTAGGTTTAAGCCATAGATGTTACCGGTTGTGCACAGACGAACAGAAAACTAAAGGATAAGGAAGAGTTGATTGTATCCTTGAAAAAAGACCATGAGTCGAAGTTACAGAATGAGCAGCAGGAACGATCGAAGCAACTTGGGAAAGCAAAGGAAGAGCAGCAAAATTTGATGAAATTAGAGAAAAGCTAAGACTTAAAATCCAATACTTAGAGAAAAGCAAAGGAAAAATTTTTCTTTCTTTACTATAATCCCATAATTGTTGTGTTATAGGAATTATTGATATCTCTTAAAACATGTCCTTGGAACTGATTTTAGAAGTCCCAAACAGAAGTTCTCGTTTGTTTATGAAATCATGCTATATATAGATATATATATATATATTGAAATGATTATTTTACATTGATGGTAACTGTATTTCTTTATTTGTAAGTCAAGCGATATGCAGAAATGTTAAGAAAGCTTTGATTCTTCAAAGATCAAATAAATAAAGTTGGTCTTCCAACAACACAAATCTAAATCACTGAACAAAGATTGTATTGTTTGAAGAATTGGTTGAAGCACTTAATTTTTATATGTATTTTTCAATTTTAAGACTTTTATCATACATTAAAATGTGCACTTATGATTAAAGATACTATGTAATTGATATTAATATTTAAAATTTGCTTTTTAGGTCAATTGTGTGATTAAATAGGATTTTTTTATAAAATATTTTTGTAAATGCGTAATTGATTAATATCTAAAATCAACTATGGATTTAGCGACAGAATTATCAAATATGGAGATGTTGAATACATATAATTGCTCATTTAGCGACGGAAAATAACGCAACGGAATATAACGTATTTAGCGATGAAAAAGTAAGGTATAATATTCTAATTAGCGACGGAATTAACGAGGGAAAAACTGAAAAATAAGGCATAATATTATAATTAGCGATGGAATTAGCGAGGGAAAATTCTGTCGATAAATGAGTGAAAATTCCGTCGCTAATTAGCGAGGAAAGTATTCTGTCGCTAAATCCGTCGCTAATTAGGGACGGAATTAATGACGAACATTTCCGTCGCTAATTAGCGAGAGAAGTATTCCGTCGCTAATTCTATCGCTAAATTTAACGACCCTCGTTTTAGCGACGGACTTTTTCCGTCGCTAAGTCGCTAAAGCTTATTTTTCCGTCGCTAATTCCGTCGCTAAATCTAATTTTTCTAGTAGTGTGAAGAAGAAAAGCATCTTGGAGTATTCAAAAGAGACATAATGAATATTATGAATCTCAGCAATAATATCTTTCATGCTTACATTAAGTAGTGAATCTAG
>JANTPZ010144958.1:0-22880 GCA_025593235.1 Vachellia pachyceras | reverse complement strand
ATAAATGGTGGCCGATGCAACGAATAATAAATGAAGTCAAATTCTGATTGAACATGTTTTGCTTACGTGCAAATTCCCTCATCATGCTTGGCAGTGTTCACCGGTCGCAATGACTACGTGCCAATTATTGGCGGACATGAAAAGATCTTAGAGATGTAAAATTGAAACGTAGCAGTAGCATCGCATACTAATATTTATTTGTCTAATTTATATACTAATATATACTTTAATGATATGCATAAATATTTGAAAATCTGTGTTATAATTAAGGAAGTTATATAATTTTTAATATTTTAAAAAAATCAATTATATCTTATCTTATTATTTTTTTTATAAAATGTAGGTGCTAATTAGTTCATTTATTATATGTCGAGTTGGGAAATTTACATATAACGGGAAGCATACAATAATCTTGAAAAGGATCACGCATATATTTATGAACTTGTGGGGTCCAGAAGAAGCCGAGCCCAACGGAAGCACCCAATGCGTTCCCAAACAAACACGTCATGCTTATGAATGAACCACGCACTCACTCGCACTCGAAACGCTCTCTTCCGCAACAGCGTTCCCAAACGTCTCCTCGCTTCTCCTAAACTCTTCTCCGTAGGCCATTTCTCTGCTTCATCAAAATGTCTTTATTCCAATTTCTCTCTCAACTCTTCAAACTACTGTTCGCCAAGTTTAAAGATTTGTGTTTCTTCCTTTTTCAGGGCATTCAAGGCCCAAGTTATACCCCGGGAGTTCGGGCATTTTGTACTGCGATTTCTGAAGCTGCAGGGTCCAGAGCTGCTGTGTTGGGGCAAACCATGGAGGGCCACGACTCTATTTCGTACCTCACTCAGCGGGAAGCTGCCGAGATCGATGAGATCCTCATGGGTCCTTTTGGATTTAGTGTCGACCAGTTGATGGTCAATCTTCATCGTAGATTTCTCTTTTTGTAGTATAACTTCTTGTACTGTCATTGCTTAATGGCTTCCATTTGTGTTCATTGTGCATTTGCAATTACAGGAATTGGCTGGTTTGAGTGTTGCTACGTCCATAGCGGAGGTGATTATTATTTGCTGTTTTTATTTATCTGTTGGGTTTTCTTTGTAGTTGCAATCCTTTCATGGTGGAAACGAATTGAATAAAAATGTCAAAAATCCACGTAGACAGTTTCAATAATGAGTTTTCTGCAATAATTATATTTAAGCTAGTTATTGCATGTTATAAATTACTCGTAATTCCATGATTCCGTCATGAGTTTTCTGCAATAAGAATATTTTGGGTCTTGCGTTCGGTTCTGTGACTCCATCCTCTGCTTTACCAAGCATTCTTTGAGAGATTTTTGTTCCGTATGAATGTCAGCCTACAAATATCGTGAAAACTTTTTGCTTAAAAACGAGTGTCTCCCACAGGTTTACAGACCAAGTGAGTGTGCTCGAGTACTTACTATTTGTGGACCTGGGAATAACGGGGGTGATGGTCTGGTGGCTGCCCGTCACCTTCTTCACTTTGGCTATAAGCCCTATGTCTGCTATCCCAAGCGTACTGCCAAGCCTCTTTATACTGGATTAGTTACTCAGGTAGGGGGAAACTCCAGCTGAGAAACTTTTGAACCACTCCACATCTTGTATATCTCCCCGCCAATTATTTCTTTGGCACAGGGGGTTTGTTACTAGTTGCTGTGAGTCTCATTTGAATGACTGTTGTTGCAGCTTGAATCACTATCAATCCCATTCCTATCAGTGGAAGATCTGAAACCAGACTTATCAAAGGACTTTGACATTGTATTAGATGCTATGTTTGGATTCTCTTTCCATGGTAATTTGCAATTTATTTATTTGCTAATCCCTCAGAGGGCCATCAAACCACGTGCAATTTGCAGAGTAAGAAATTTGAACTTTTATGTTATGCAAACTCATAATGCCACAACTAATGGAATTCCAATAATCTTGAAATTAATAAGCAATTTGGTATCCTTGCTTTTCTAATCATTTCATCATCTCAACAGGACTCGTTCTATCAATCAATTTATTTTACAATATTTCTTGCCCTCAAAATAAACAGGGCATTGTTGGCAAGGCATGTGCTCCTAAAGTTATTATTTATCCATGATAATTTTTGCCAATCTCCTCTGGTTCTTTTCTGTATTCTGGACTCACTTCACATTCACGAATTTAATAAATATTATTTACTGCACGACTCTGTTTATTTTAGTTCATTCGAACGGGTAAATTTCAAATTTTTTCAGGTACTCCAAGGCCTCCTTTTGATGATCTGATCCAGAGGCTTGTCACTTCACGTGATCATGAACATGCTGGTGAGAAAAGATCAGTTATGGTCTCCATAGATATTCCCTCTGGTTGGCATGTTGAAGAAGGAGATGTTGATGGCAAAGGCATTAAACCTGATATGTTGGTATGATTCTCAGGGACATCTGTTTTATGGTTTCTTACACCAAAATTTGGAATTTACATATAATAGCCTAAATCCACTCAGACAAACGTAAGTTGTGTTTCTTTTCATTGAAGATCTCATTAACATGCTCTGCGTTACTTGTAGGTTTCTTTGACAGCACCAAAATTATGTGCAAAGAAGTTTAGTGGTCCTCATCACTTTCTAGGAGGTAGATTTGTCCCACCTTCCATTGCAGATAAGTATAAGCTTCGTCTCCCTCCGTATCCTGGAACTTCAATGTGTGTTCGAATTGGCAAGCCTCCTAAAGTTGATATTTCAGCTTTAAGAGAGAACTATATCTCTCCAGAGTTTCTTGAAGAGCAGGTGGATGCAGACCCCATCGTCCAGGTTTGTAAATCCACCCCCCCATCCTGCTGTGGTTTAGTACTTTTCAAACCAGATTTCAATGGTCATGGCTACTTCTCAACCCTCCAACTTCTTTCTTATGTTTGATAATGATGTGATTCAATACCTGTAGTTTCGTAAATGGTTTGATGATGCATTGGCTGCTGGCTTGAGGGAACCAAATGCTATGGCCTTATCAACTGTAGGGAAGGATGGAAAACCGTAAGACCAGTTTTGCTGTTGTTCATCTTACTTTGTTTCATTTACTTTTTTCAGTCTTCACCTATGTAGCTTAGTGGGTTATTGTGAATGAACAAAATATGCTCTTTTAAGGGGCTTGTGTAACTGATATATATGCATGATAAATATGTTGCTTAACTGAACTTTATTCCATCTGACATAACTTTATATGGCTGCAGCTCATCACGAATGGTGTTGTTGAAAGGTGTGGACAAGGATGGTTTTGTATGGTCAGTAATAACCTGCTGTTTATAATGACCTTCAGAATGCTGTTTGAAAAATTATTATCATCTTTCACTTGCTGCGATTGCTTTGTTCAGGTACACAAACTATGAAAGCCGAAAGGCACATGAGCTATCTGAAAATCCTCATGCATCAATTCTTTTCTTCTGGGGTGATCTAAACCGGCAGGTAATTAATTTTTATTCTAGCCTATGCTGCCTATTTATTTGTTCCTATATGGGTTTGATGAATGATGATGCATGTTCATTTCTGATGCAATGCAGTATCATGCCAGCCTGTAGTTTAAAAAGGGGGAATGCGTTATTTGGTAGATAGAATGAAATACAATAAATGGATGATTAAATTCCTCTACACAGTCTAAATTAGTGGATTAGCATCTCCTATATTGACCTATGGTCTCGATCTCATGATGGTCGTCAAAGCAAGTGTTTTAAGATATGTCCAGAGATAGAAGAAAAATAGAATGCACAAATCATGAACCTAGTTTCAAAAGCCCAGTTTTTGCTTTCTTGTCAATTTCTTTCATTGGCTTTTACTTAAAACCTACACAGAGGCCCACCTTTGTTGTTGAAATCTTGACAATCTACTGCCTTATAGGGACTTTTTTGTAAGTTTCTGCTCAAGGACGTTGGTGCTGAATTTTTTTGGCCACGAGCTTTTCATTTTGTATCTCTCAACCACTGATTTCAGAAAACTGTCTTTATGCTGTAGAACTGCTGACTAGTTTATCAAGGGTGAAATGTTTATTTTATGCAGGCACTACATGAAATACATTAGGATGATTTAAAGCGATTTAGAGATACAAATTGGTTATCTCAATTTTTAGTTTGATTTTGACTTTTGTATCTGTTGATTCATGTTAACATGGTCATTAATGTGCATGTTTGTGTCTTTATGTGTGTGTATATATTACAATTTGCAACTCCTCATAGAATGTATATCGGTAAAATTGTACCTTTCATGAAGGTTTACTGCAGAGCCGCTTTGTTTGCTAAATAGCCTTACATTGTAAATTAACTAAACTGGGGCAGTGATGATTTGTAACAGGTCTCCAGTTGAAATGACCTGAAATGCCTATAACTTTTTTTTTTTTGGCCGAAGAAATGCCTATAACTCTGCTTTATGAAGGCATGGCTCATAATTCATTGGTCGCCTTCCTTATTTTGTTTGCCAATATATTGATTATTGATGAGGTTACTTGATAAGGATCTTTTCTATTAAGATATAGTTAGTTTAGTTTTGTTACTTAATCAAGATTCTGTTTGTAACTGAACTAGATTTCAATATGTAAGCCCAAGCCCAGTTTATGCAGTCAGACATGTCTTAGAATTAGGTCTTGAACTCAGTTATATTGACTTGCTATATGTGTGTGAAAGATTGTACTTGAAAAGTTGAACAAGAGAAGATCCAGAACTTGGTTTAAAAAAAAAATCAATCTGAATTTCCCATTCCTTTTTCCTTATCTAAGGTACGAGTGGAGGGGTCTGTGCACAAAGTCTCAGATGAAGAATCAGAACAGTATTTCCAGAGCCGTCCTAGAGGAAGTCAGATTGGAGCTATAGCTAGCAAACAGGTTTGCTGTAATTTGTTTGCACTGAATTCTGATAGTTGTTGAATACAAATTTTACCAGTTGCTTGATCTTTAGAGTATGGTAGTGCCCGGAAGACATGTTCTTCATCAGGAGTACGAAGAGCTGGAGCAAAAATTTGCCGATGGGTAAGTGTTGGACTATTTTTTAAATACTAGGCTTCGTTTGGGAATAAAAAAGGAGGACAATAGAAAAAATGTGGAGTAAATATTAGCAATGAATGAAATCATATAATATATCTAGATTCATAATTAATCTTGATTTTTCCATTTCCTTTCACTATATTCTGTTTCCCTAATAGATCACTCTGTTGGAATTCTGTTGATGATGCCAAATAGAATTGTGTGCCGTGGTTTTTCTTCCAAATCTTTCTGAGATGAATCTGAGCTCTGATTGGCTCATCATCCCATGCCTTCAAGATTACACTGTTTTCTTAACAATTCATATGCACTTCCACTTGTTAACCTCAGGTGAGTTGAGAAGTAACACATGTATTTTTTCTATTGCTGTAGCTTGATCCCTAAACCCAAAAACTGGGGAGGATACAGATTGACGCCACAACTTTTTGAGTTTTGGCAAGGACAGCCGTCTCGTTTGCATGACAGGTGGTTGTTACCCCGTTTACGGCAGATTGATTTTTATGTATATTGTTCGTTATAACTTGGACAAACTGTGGATATGGGACTATAATTCGATTTTCCACATTTATGAGGAGAACTATTTATCTTGGACCTTGCTATGAGCGGTAAAGATGAACTCTAATGATCTTTTATTTGGGCTTTCAACAGTATTATTCTGTGTAGATTTGCCATTAGAAGCTGTTGTACTCACAGGCTGTATGAAGAGAATTATCCATGAGGGTTCCTTATGGTTTCGTTGTGATGTTTTGTTGACAGGTTGCGCTATTCCCCCCACGAGATAAAAGGACAACGAGGATGGAAGATTGAGCGGTTGGCACCCTAATCGTGAAATCTCAACATTGAGCATGTGAGATGTACATTAAAAGGTGGTGTACTGTAGATGGTCAAATAATGGAAAAGTTTGATGAGCATGTGCAATCTCAGTGGAACATTGAAGCATAATGTAGACATACAAATAGCTAGAATAAGGCATTTGATATCATGATAGTCCCAATCAGGGAGCCTTGATTTATTCATTTAGTGAAAAGTATAGAATGAGACTGCTGTTCATTATATTGATGGCAGTATGGTAGCAATAATGTGAATGTCAACATTGTATCGTTATCCTTTCTTATTTGAGATCTGCATGAGTTACTGTTTTTGGCGCCACTGATTGCCGAACCGTATTGATACTCTTTTCTGAGCCATTCGAGGCGGTTCAGGTAGGAATGATGGGATAAGATAGCATTCAGAATTTAAACCCGTAACTAAAAAACTTTTACGCGAGAGAGGTGATATAATTTAGTCTGCTATTTCCTGTTGACAACTAGTTCGAGATAAAAGTTTAATCAAGATCAAAATTATGAAACAAATATACATGTTGGCAAAAAAGAAAATGGACAAGAAACAAATGCAGAGGTGCGTGACGTGGATCAGCTCAAATATTTATTTATTAGCCTGTCTAGATGCATCTTTAGCTTGTTCCTTCCGCAACGTGTTATGTCGTAATTTGTTAGTTATACACATATACATATACAGTTAGAAGCCAGCAAATTCTTGTTCTCTCTACAACTTCACTGAGTCACCTGGATATGAACGGGGGTTTCGAAATTTTATCAGATCCTGTGATTCTTGTCACTGCCATGTGCTTAGAGAGGTCTTGGGAGTTAGTGAGTAAACAGACTAGTAGTAGTAAATAGTACCTCTCTCTCATAATGGTAAAAGTTTTCACGAATCTTTATGAACCCGGAAGGGTGAATTTTGTGGGGTCTTGATGGGTACTTCACTATCTTGGATGAATGCTTAATATGAAAATGGAAGGTGTGTAATGTGATGTATTAATGGATGAATAGAATCCATGTAGTGATTGATAGACAGGGAACACAAAAAGTGGCTCCTGCTGAAATATAAAGGGCAAAATAGCATAAACTATTAGCTGTCCCATTCCTTTTCAAATCGGTGGATGGCTCTCCAACAATTTGGACGCTTGTTTATACTTTTTTCAGTATTGGTTAGGTTGATGAAGTGGATATTGCCAAACTAGGGACCACCATGAATTTGAAAAATCAGCAAATTTCTTTTCAGGTTTGCTTTTGACCAAGTCGAAGCTGTAAACCTGACACACCCTTGCCTCATCTGAGAGGCCACATTTAGTTTCAGGGTTTTCCATTCGGTCACTCACTCACCACCAACCACTTTCTTTTCAAAGCTTCGGCCTTCACCTCCTCAATGATATCATACAGCCTGATATCGAAATTCAAAAGCCAAACAGGGGCAGTTGTTACATGTCATTCTTGAAAGGCTACCCAGAAGATGATGATACGGCATGCGATTATTTTACAAGAGTTCTAAAGCAGAAATGATTGGGAGATTCTCTCTTCCTCTTTCAAATCATATCAACCCCACAAAAAAGAAAGCATTTTTTCCTTTAAAAAAAAGAGACGTATAACCCAAATAATGGATTTCAAGTTCTGAGGCTTTGAAGCCCGTCTATTCTTGATATTCCACAAGTGGAGGAGGCTGTTTGATCGAACTCACCAAATAAAACACGTTAATGGTTCTGTTTCAAGAGCAATTTGACACATAATGACATCAATATCAGACCCTATCATCGAGACCAACCTTCCATGGAGCTGGATCACCCATTTGTCGATTGTACTAGGAGGGGGCCCCTACCTCCCCCTCATTACCTATCAACTCTAGGATCTTCAATTGCTTTCTTAACATCAACAAATGTGTTTGCTTTTTCTTTGTGACATAATATATATGAAATATATTTTCATAATAAAGATACTAGATGGGATATTATCTATTTAGTTGAGATATTATTATGTAGTTTAGATATCATTAGTTGCTCATACTGCTGTATATATGACTTCCATAAAGAGTACAGTGTTAATAAAGATTTAGTTTAATTGGCAAGATAAGGTCATGTTTATGCAGAAGGCCTTTCAAGAGGCAGAACGATTTTTATCTGCTCGTTTTTTTTAATCTATCAACAAAATAAAAGTATATATGGTATAGATATTGTAGTATATATGTATAGTGCGTGGCCGGGAGAATGGGCATGGTACAAATCTGAAATCATGTTAGGGATGGACAAAGATACTGAGGCAGGGGAATGATAGTTTCTCTTTTGAAACTTCTTTTCTTGAATGTTTATCTGAATTATGATGAGCCTTTTGAGGGAGCCAAAAAAGTATCAGTAACTCACCTAAAAAATAAAAAAAAATCCGACAGTGTGACTTGACTGGTGACTTATGGATGATGATTTATGGACAAAAGCCATTCACGTTAGTGGGTGTCTCATCCTTTAAATGTGCGGCTTCTGAACTAATGGAGATCCGAAAGGTTAAAGTAATTCGACATTTGTTATGCACAACAATAGAGTAGAAAAACGGGTTGAACCCGAGCCTGCCTGATCTTGACGGGTTCAGACTGGTGAAATGCAAGCTGACCAAGGAGCGAGATACTTTCAGCCCGCCCTACTTAACCCACGGGTTAGGCGGGTTGAGCCCACCAACCCGTCGTTTTATTTTTTTAAAAAAATACATATTATATATATTTTACCTTTTTTCATCCCAATTTTTTTATAAAGGAAAAAGAAATATTAAACTCTATTTTTAGAAAATTATTAAAAATTTATTGATGAGATTGGAAAGAGAATCATGTAAATATATTATCTCATAGAAAAAAAACTGGATAAAAAAAGGAAAAAGAAATTCATTTCTATTTTTTTAAAATAAAAACTGGCGGGTTGGCGGGCTTGGGTTGCAGTTTTGCAACCCGTTGCCTTGGAACCCGCAACCCGCGGGCTGGCCCGTTTTCCCATCACTGCACAACAACATCGTGTCATCGGTTTCTGCTAAAAGCAAAACACAACTTCCAAATAACCCCTTATTCTTGTTCTGCTATATGCTATTTGATGAGTGAACGTTTTAGTTTTTCTCTTTTTTTTATCCTTTGTGTTTAATACTAAAAGGATTATACATACAAAGACAACTTAAACAACTGCAATTGATGTCTCCGTATAAAATATATAAAGCAGGAATCAATCCTGGAAATGGTGATAGTAAAGAGCACATCATTAAGTATCATTTAAAGAAAGGAAAAGAGGATAACAACAAGTGCGGAAGAGTTTACTCTAGTGGTATATGTCACGGACCGAATATTTACTTTATGTCAACCCTGTGCGCCCTAACAAATTTTACCCGAACTTAGGTTAGGACCCAGGCGGTTTAGATCCCGGTTCCAACTGAATTGCGTGGTTAACCTCTCTCTTCGGAGGGAGCTTCTTCGGCAGCTTGATTGGCATGACATCCTTGAATTCGTTAAGCACTTCCTGAACCGCTTCGGGTACTTTAGCGTTCTTGACCACTTCCTCCATCTTGAGACTGGCCAAGTAGGTGGTCTCCCGCTTCTTGAGATCTTTGGAGAACTAAAGGGCAGAGATCATGTTCCCTTCATCAAATTGCCGTTTGACCGGAACATAGTATCGATGCTTACCCTCTCTAATATACATGGTGTCAGAGTAGGTCTCGAGGACGATTTTGGCCTTGTCAACGAAGTCTATGCCGCGATAGAGCTTCTTGTCAATGGATGGGAGTGTCCATAGCAACTTCATAGATGTGGAGGCTTCCTGTGTTCACTTCCTTGACATAACCTTTCTCCCTAGTATAAGGAAGGCATATTTCTTCTGCTACCTCCTTAGCCATGTAAACAAAGTCGACTCTCGTGTCTATCTTGGTTGACAAGGGCTGATTGTTAATGTGGACCCGTACGTACATTCGTCCCCAATGGGGCTCCTCCTTCCTCTTCTATAGGGTGCATATACATGTCATGGATGTAAGTTGTGACTCTTCTTTCTTCTCATTCTCTATGATGAGGGATGCGAGCTTTCCTCCTCAGGCATTCAAAGACTTAATGCGGACCATTGCAAATGAAGCATAAGACTTTCCATGGAGAATCTTCTTTCTTGGCTTGGCCCTTATCGTGGAAGCAACTCAGTTTGTCCTTCTTGAGGGTATGTTCTCGTTCTCCCCCATCTTTGCCACTATGGCTTCCCTTCTTAACTGGTCCTTTAGACTACTCCTTTTTGTATTCAATCAGGGACTCTGCAACAACAACGATGGATGCCAGATTTTGGATGTCTCGCCCTTAAGTTCCATTTTAGCCCAGCCGCACAATCCGTTTAGGAAGGTGAAGAGGGCATCTTTCTCGCTCATGTAGGAAATCTCCAAGAGTAACTCCTAGAACTCTTGGACGTACTCCTGAATATATCCCTCCTTGTGTTGGACGTACTCCTAAATATATCCCTCCCGAATATGTCTCAAGTCCCCAGATGAAGTTATCAATTTCCCGTTGCTTCGAAATATGTCTCAAATACCCAGAGGGAAGGTCTGGGGACGTTTGCCTTTGAAGGGGAAAGCGCTTGGCCGGTCCCTGCATTAGGCACCACGGCCATGCAAGTCTTCACTTAGCTCCTCCACTTATGCCCGTAATGTAGCATTTTCTCCCCTTTGTGCTTGGAGTTCGACCTTAAAGGTCTCCATTTCCTCATACCACCCTTTTGCGAATGCCTGAAGGGCATTCAGTATCTTTGTTCTCAACTCGTGGTTATCCTCCCTAGACCTAAGCCCCTCGATATGTTGGACAGCATCTTCGAATTTTTCCCCTAAGTTGGATATGGTTGCCTCCACCAAAGCCACCCTCTCCTCTAAGGCAGCAACCATCTCCTCATTAGCCTTCTCCTTGCCCTTCTTTCCAGCACCTTGTTGGGAAAGGGCAACATCGATCACAATTGAGACCATCTCTCTCTCTCGAATTCAAATCAGGTTATGATACCAACTGTCAAGATTCGAATATTTACTTAATGTCAGCTTCGTACGGCCTAGCAAATATTACCCGAACTCAGGTTTGGAAATGCTAGTAAGCCTTTTGAGTCCTAACTTAGTTATGGAACTAAGAGAGAGAATGTGTGGGAGAATGCTTGACGCTTACAAGTGAACCCCCAAAGGGTATTTATACTATTACAACTCCTTAATGGACGATAGAGATATATTCAATCTATATTGTTCTTCCATAATTCTCTTTCAAAACATCTGAGATATAGAATTCTCCTCTAAAATATCTAAATACTATATAAATATGAAAGAGTATAGAGAATTCTAGAATATCTTAAAATACTCAAATATTTACAAGTGAATTTTAAAGATTTTTCGGAACCTCTACAGTGGATTGTGACATATAGCACATGGAAGCATAGTTTAGTGGTTGAGCTGCGCTTAGATCAGCCATGAATTGTGGTGAACAGAAACATCACAAGATGTAATTTTTTAAAAAAACAAAGAGTTTTGTAGTTGCCCATCTTTGTTTTGATTCTGGGACTTAACCGACCTTGTTAATTACTACTTTAAAGTTTCAAATCGCAAGTCCCACCAACGCACCACCTCCCACTTGGGACTGCCAGATAGCATTAGCAGTTGGTGTGGTTGTTTCAGTGTCTGCTAACAGTGTACGACGTTAGGTTCTGCGAAATCTGCGTCTCTCCCCCATTATATTATCGAACATGATATCATTATTAATTAATAAATGCATGATTATATAATATCTTAATGTGCACAATGTCATTAATGTATCCCCATCCCTAATACCGTACACGTGGCCCACATACTGAAATGATCGGGCGGTGGGCCACCCCTGAGATGTGGCTTCACCAATCAAGCAAGACCAGCCAAGCCCCCTTAAACCTTTTAGCATTAGCAACTCATTCTAATTATTATTATTTGTTATTATCATTATGTGTGCGCGCGCTAAGCAAACAGTATAATGCATGTGATAACCAAAATCAACTTGTGCGTGTTCTCATTCAGGACCATGTAATTTGAATTTGATGAATGAATTTTTCTATTAAAAAAGCGATGTATTGGTCTGCCCAGTAGGTAAGACAGGACCATCACTTGGGTCATTTCAACATTTTTAACGTATCCGACGGCCATAATTGAAGGATTTGTGGAACCTTGTCCTTTCCCTAACATCATTATCGAAGTCCCTCTTATTATTTTCCCCTCCTCAGGACAGTGATGGTTGGTTAGTCTAAGAGAAAATACCAAAAAAATTAAAGGATTATCTTCAAGTGTGAAAAGAAGGCCTGCTGGATCCCACGAGGGACTATTCCCCCCGCCCCAAAGCAATATGAATAAAGCCGTTTAAGAGATGGAGCAATCCGATTGACGATGAAAATGGTGGATGAAGAAAGGGGAAAGAAAAAGCCAAGGCGTTGTTGCTTCCCATCGGTTATTCAATTGCAGTCAGATTCCTCTTTGATCAGAACGTTGCTTCTTACCCTCCCTCTTCCAACAACAGTGGCTCATCTCAATAGGTGGAATCAGTTATATGAATCACATGCTCCATAAAAAATGGCACTATCGAAAATTAAATCCTCGCACAAGCGCTTTTACCCTCTTACGTCCTGCCAAATTAAATGCCAACATCTTCCTCCTAATAATGAGAGGGCAAGTCCATTCTCCGACCAAGTTAATTGTGAATTCTCTTCTCTTTATAATTTTATTATTCTATAGTATTCCTTAGAAACTGAACTAGATTAAATTTCCAGACAAACTCGGAAGTCTATAGGTGACAACCACAGCCTCCGGTAGCCATATCATTAGAACATGAGGAGAAGAGAAACCGAAACTGAAGCAAGTTCAACTGATACGTGTAAAAGCTACTCGGATAAGGTTGAAGGAGGTTAGTGAGAGATGGTTGGAACCAGAAGGGTCATCACAAGGTTCAGAGACAGAACAAATGACTTTGTTTTTTTTCTTTTTATTTTAGGGGGGGGGGGGCGCTGCTACGTGTACTTGTATAAACACTTTCCGCACATTATGAATGGGGCTCACTGTCAATTGATCATTCTACATTAAAAAAATGAAAGGCACAGGCACAATCGCACTAAGTATCAGGTATTATATGGACCTGCATATTCTGGCATTTATTAGCCATCTCACAATTGCTAACAATAACAATAAATTCAACAGTCAGGAGCTACAGAGACACGTCCGGAAAAATAAATTGGAAAAAAAAAAAAAGAACAAACTTCTGACTTCTGAGGGATACGGAGAGACCGAGATGTGCATATTCGGTCCAGGGATTTTAGTCCTTACCAGCTACAGCTTAAACTAACTACAATTTAAATCAAAATAAACAAACTAAGTTCTTACAAAGTGAATACTTTTGCTTCTCTATTGCTATGGCAGAAAAGTTAGAGGATATCACCTCTCCAACCCTTCAATTTTAATCCCTCTGATCAGCTTCCCTTAGGACACTATTTGAGAAGATGAATTTTAAGCAGGCAATCCTCAGAGCAGCTTTGGCAATCCCTTCCCCTCCTCTACTGATCTTCCTTTGTGACCAAATGAATCTAAAAGGAAAAAAGACATGAATTCAAAGTGTGGAGCAATCCAGCGTCAGACCGTCAAACACCCGCAGATATTCATCTTCTACATTGTCTCCCTCCTACCGCCCATTTTTCCGAGCCCCCTCTCCTCCCAAGTGCTCTGCAACAAACAATGACAAGAAAACCGGAATGTATTCTCACAATAGTCCCTTCATGGCATGCCATCTCAGTAAACCAGGCCAAAAAGAAAAAGAACTTGCCAGCTCAGCTTTGTTGACATGTATAGCACCAATCTTCAGGCAGGTTTTTATAAAAATTTCCTGCTCTCCAATTTCAATCAGTAGCCACAATAGAAATAAGCTAACTTCTTCTCAAATTTGAAATCTACTGCATGATGGTGACAAATTTAGGAGCATCATCTCTAGGTCCATCAAGGGATCGATACATGTATAATGTGCCAACAGTATCATCAGCATTACTCTCTTCTCCGCTTCCAATCACTTCCACCACCAGATGAGGCAGTGCTTGTGCGACTTCTTGGCAAGCATGGCGAGTCAGTTTACAAGTCGACATCCAAACAAACCTCATGTTGTAATAATGATGCAAACCAGAATGTAAAGCTTCATCACCAAATGGACTGTCCCTGATTTCAAGCTTTTGCAGATTATGGCATCCCTCTAGAACGTATTTAAGCCCCATGTCAGTGTCACCAGCAAAAGCAACTGACAGTGTCCTAACCAATTTGCCATATTTCCCAATGTAACCAAAAGCTCGATCAGTCAGTAAACCAGATACAGCAAGTCGAGTGAGCTTCCTGCAATTCATAACAATAGCACCAAAACCCTGATCCATGGGTTCCCCCGTCACTGCATCTGGCCGGTATCGCCCAATGATACATAGACGAAACACTACTAGATCCGGGCAATTCTTTGACATGGCCACTACAGCTGCATTTGTCATTCTTTGGCAGAAATATAAAATTGATTGTAATTTATTACAACCTTCAGAAATTGCTTGAAGGCCCACCTCAGAAACTGGCCCCTCAGCATCCTCATCAGCATTTTCAGGAAAAACCCGAAGCTCACGGAGATCCTTGCAAGTTGCAGCCACTGCTTGAAGGCCTTCATCACATATTGAATCCAGGACCTACATGATAAAAGCAAAGGTAAGCTTCGATTGCAAAAAATACAATAATGAGATCAGAAATCAGAATGACATTAAAAAACACATACCCATAACGTCTGCAGTTTATGACAGTGGCAAATAACTGATTTCAGTTGTTCAGCATTAATATTGGCATAGCTGAAATTCAAAGATAAGAGATTGGTGCAAACTGGGTAGATTGCAGGAAGGTAATCTGGGGAAATCTCCCTGAACCCAGAGAGACAGACTAAGGATTTGCAAGCTGCAAACGCAGAGGCATAGTCTGGTTCCTGATCACTGGCAGCTACAGCCTCTGGTGCACTGAATGAACCTGTTCCAAGATGAGTGAGCTGTGGCGCTTGAGTAATCAGGCGGTAAAGCTGAGAGATGGTAACAGAACCATTCAACCTAACTTTCTTTAACGAAGGTGACCTAGCCACCAGTCTCTCCAATGCATCAAAATTAACAGGGAACTCTAAGCAATCGAAAACAAGAGATTCCAAATGGGTTTGGCTTTCTGGAAAACATGATAGCCATTCCACTTCATCGTCATCGACCTCAGATTCAACAAGATCAAGTACTTTCAGCTGTCTGAAACAAGAAAGATAAACCAGGAAAAAAAATCAACTCACAGCAATTCATTGTTCTTTTTCAGACCACCAAACGTCGCCGGTCTAAGCCATCTAATAAATTGTAAAAAGCTCAAAGAAAGAATGCTATAGAGTCCACTTTAACGTGATTTTCAAAGCACAACACAGAACAATGCCGTGAAAGCTGGAAAGCAGGGCCCAAAAAAACCATTAGCACTAAATATTTCGTATCGAAACACAAACCAGATCATACTAATCCCACAAAGATTAAGTGTGAACACCCAATAACCGTAGCAGTCAACTAGAAACAAAACTAGATCTAATTACCCCTTTTCCTCCAGGTTACAAAAAGAAATTACCCTTTCTCTTCATAAAACAAAATATTACCTGCATCCGCTCGCAACGGCGGCAAGTCCACAGGTCCCAAACCCATGGCAGGATACAAGGACAAGCTCTTTGAAGAGGGGGAAGGATTCAGAGAGAAGAACCAGATCGTCGTCCGTCACAGCCATGCGCTTCAGATAAACCTTCTCCAGACAAGGATAAGCCTTGGCCATGGCAGCAACCCACGGCGAAAAGTGGGCGCCCCAGTTGAGCGGCATCAGATCAAAGTCTGCGAACCTCGGCTTCCCTTTAATCGCGACGGAATGAACCCGGGTGAAGCGGGAGGTGGCGCGGCGCGGTGACACCGCATAGCAATTACCAATGAAGAGTTCGGATCGGGTGAGGGCCTCGGCACGGTACCATGACTTGCAGACCAATGAGGCAGCGTTGCGGTCGCGGCGAGCCGTGAGGAAGTGGAGGACGTTCTCCAGCACATTCTCCAGGACCTGGTCTGGGTATGGCGACTGAAACTCCATTGACCCAGACCCAGAGCAAAGACAAGCAGCGCAGTTTCTAATTTTGGCGGATGATTCGGAGATGTCGGCCCTAGCAAGATCCAGAATCGACGATCCGTGCTCGTCTCGGGGGGCCTCAACCTGGTTAACCCTCATGCGCACCACACTCACTCCTGATCTGAAAGTATGGAACTTTTGATGAAAAAGATGGAATCTTTGATTGGTTCGGAGTTTGGAGTTGGAGGGGGAAGTAGATTTGGATGCGGGTTTGATTTGGGAGAGAAACAGTAAGTAGGGAGTAGGACGGAGCGAGAGGGCGAGGGGTTATTTTAATTGGTCACCACACCAGAGGGTGAGTACAGTGAGCTCTGCTGTCTCTGTCTCTCTCCCCCCTCCCAGCATTGGGATTCTCCATCTCCTTTCTCTTTCATCCCAGATATCCATCCAATGGCTCTCCACTCTTATTCCTCCTCTTTCATCTCTCTCCCTTTCTTTTTGTTTTTGTTAGCATTATATTTTTTAATTATGAATCCGTATGATTATTAGAAAATTTAGTCAATTAATTGTTCCCCCGGGATGTGAAACACAGTGATTTATTAACCTCATTATACATGTACACGAATCATTAAAGCAAACTAAAAAATTGAATCACATACTTTTTTTGTTCAACTTTGAATCACATAAATTGGAAACTACTGAAATTCATGCAACTGCCTTAAACCTAGATAACATGATTTTAATGAATATTTGGTGGAAATTCTGTAAAAAATTTTAAACATAAATCACGGTCAAACATGGCAGAAAGAAGCCATAGAGGAAGGGAATGACGGATTCAATGCACGAGCATCAAATTGGAATTTGGCGTGGCACTGTGGCAGGGGACAACCACAGTCACTGGGCGCCATGAATCTGATCAGAAGGGAATTAGGAAGGAACGAACAGAAGTAAATGGAGAGAATTGGATTTCATCCCACTCAGAAACACAGAGGGGGCCTATCCCAGATTTCCGTTTCCCAAAAAGTTCACCCAAAGGCCAAAGCCCTTTGCTTCTCTGCTTTTCTTTTGTATGCCATGCCTACAAGCCTTCTCCCCCAGATTTTAACTAACCCCGGACATTAACCTTTATCAATTCTGCTACTGGCAGCCTCAATCATTATTCTTCCATACAAGTGTGGTATATCTTTTCAGAATTTAGCTGTTTTTGCATGTATGGGGTAAAGGATAATTTGTTTATCATTCAGAAAACATTTTTCTTTATGTTTCAACGCGTTTATTAAACAGTGACGGCCACTTGTCAGATTAGATTTTCTACCACTCTTTCAAATTCTATGGATAGACTTTTGCTTGCGGAATGATTTGGAAGTACACACACTTTTGACTCCCCGCAGTGCGTCCACTTTCGTTTCATTTACATTTTATGCAAATAAGGATACGTTTATATTTTGCTTGTTTAAAAATGTTTATTTACTTTTCAAAAAAAACGTTCAACAATGTTTTTTTGTAAAATGAGATAACCTCCTCCACAAATTTACATTGGCTTGCGTAAAAATATTTCTCTACCGCATTCCCAAACGGACACATTAACATTGGAAAATTACGTTTATGGGTATGTTTGGAAGTTCGTTGGGAGAAATGAGTTTACAGATTTCGAGGTATTTTGCGGATTTCAATATGGTTTTATGGATTTCGATATGCTTTTAATGAATTTCGAGATAGTTTTTACAGATTTCGAGATAATTTTATATTGGAATGTGTGCACCATTTGAGAAACGGTGTTCCCAAACAATCACTATATACTTTACGTTGTCAACATGCGTAATTTCCTTGATCTTTATGAAAAAAGAATTGGCTCCGTTTGTTTTGCCTGTTTGCACAACGGGTGCGCTTACCGAGACACTTTTCCTTTAACATAAACTGCCTCGGAATCTGCGTCTGTTTTTCCAACGGGCTATCCAAACGGAGCCATTAACTGCCATTTGTACTATGAAAATCAGTAATATATTTTACGTTGTCAACATGCGTAATTTCGGAAACATTTCTCTTCTCTGATAACTTCAAATGCATCGTATCACTTTGGTGGTCTAAGGTTTCTTCCCAACGTACTAGGAATTTCCAAGGGTATTTTCTTTTTTTTTTCCTGTGATAAAAAAATTCAATCCCATCAACGTGACATCATAATATACTAGCAGAAATTATGCAAGACTAATTTTACATAATGAGGCATTTCAAAGCTCAGTTTCGTTTATTTTTTCTCATTTCAATATTATTTTTTCTTCATATTCCGCTCCTTTTAGAAAGTCCTCCAACGTACCTAACGGAATATAAAACTTTTCGCACAGTTTTTATCCTTTTCAAATGCTTTTTTATGAACCCCTCTACTTCTCTCTCTATATCTCTCTTCCTTTTTATACAAATGATTTATTTAAGCATTAATTTGGAAAGAAGTTTCAATTATAAGTTTTGTAGAGAATGTTGGCAAAAAAAAAAAATTTGTAGAGAATGACCAGTCGAAACATTTATAATATGATGTTTGAAGAGACTGAATTCATGATAAACAATAAATTGCGGTAACTCTAAAAAGATCAATTGTCAAAATTTAGAATAGCCAATGAAAATACCAAAATTTTATAGTATAGTGGTATGATATCTTTTAAATGAAAGGTTACAGGATTAATTTTACCGTTGTAATCTCATGCTGTTAGTGTCTGCCTTTTGAATCAAGAAAAAAAATAGAGCAAATGAACCTTTTTTTTTTAAGGGGGAAATCAAACGAATTCATTAGAGAGCAGTAAATTCTACATGGCAAAACTATGAAGGCAAGGAGCATCACTCAAAGTTGCGAAAGGGACTCTCTCCGGTACCTTCCCGATCCCAAACGATACATGCTTGTGTCTGGCAAAATTGACGAGTCTAGAGTTTCCAGTGATCTCTCTCAACGCAAATCTTACACGTAGGTCAAACAACAAAGTGCAAGTAGTAACTTTTTAAATTTTCATTCCGGAGTTGCCAAGGCATTGAAGAAATTCCTCCAAAGCAGGTTTTCAAAGTCATCTCTGCAACGTCTGAAAAGTACTTGCCGGGGTGATTTCTCATGTGGAGACATGTTCTCAGATGACATCTGACGAGATGGTTCCAGAAGTTTTTTTATATACATGCAGAGTAGAAATTGAATTTTGACCCACAAATTAGGAAGTTTCATAGAGGTTAAAACAGTGATGTGCATAAAAGATCAGATGTCACGGCGAAATGATGATTTGATTTGAGCAAACAGAGGCTCGCAACTTGATCCGTTTATTGCGTTGCATCATGCAGCTTCACCCACCATACCTTGCTCTCTCACGTCTGTGAAGTTAAAGAGAGAAAAGAGAGAGATGGAGGATGAAGACGAAGGTAGATGAGGACAAGCCATGTGAGTGAGAGCCACATTTGCTGGACAGATGGCTATGTATCTCTCTATCTGCATCCTGTTCCCAAATAACGACGGACCGCATCACAAAAACAAAAAAGTTAGCTGGATCAAATCTATTAATTCAGTACTGCATTATCCAGTGTAATTCAAATTCTTTAGATTTGCAAATTTATCATGGGTCCATTTTTCGCTGTCTTCTTACTATTCCTCTTAGGTTTTTCATTTATTTCCTACGACTATTCTAAATATCCGATCGAGCGTGACACTTATCTCTCTCCCTCCGTTTCATACTATTCCTCTCTGCCAGTGTTTCTCAGGATTTCAAACCCCACAAGACTTCTGTCTCAGTCTTGACTATAAAATTGTTTTAACAATTTCATTCTAATTAACAAAAGCACCGTCTGTGTATAATCACAAGACATTAACCAGCTGGTCTCAGAACCAACCTGGAAAGCAACGTGCTTAAGTTCCATCGCTGAAGGACCTGAAAATTAAGCAACATCAGTGAATTGGTTTGTGTCAGAGTAAGCAGAATGAACAACTCTTCCTTCATCATCTTCTATGGAGGATCTCTATGGTCCGAGGTCAAGAGTGAGGAAAAATGAACCAAAAGGGTAAAGAGGCTAGAGTCAAGGAAAATTCTAGAAAAGTAAAAAATATATAATGTATTATTTTTAAAATTAAAAAATGAGTTAGACGGGTCACCCGCCAACCTATGGGCTCAACCCACTTACCTCGTGGGTTAGGCGGGACGGGCTGACAGTTCAGCCTGCATTCCCGACTCTACTTACTATTGCTTCTATATTTCTATCTTTCTCTCTTTTTTTTGACACGTAGATTTCAGATTTAAATAAGCCACCGACCCTGGGAGAGAGGGCTACATGCCTGGCTGCAACATTTGTTGTTTCTTTGGCTGACACAAAAATATAATCTTTCTGTCATCTTTGCCAAATGAAAAAAATATATCTCAATCATTGAAGATAAAATAATTTAAGATCCATCTAACGGGGACAACTCATTCAGATATATGTACACGAAAGTGAAAGGCCCTTGTAAAAAAAATCTACCCATTATTCATCTCCGTTATTTATAGTTTGTTCTAGTGTTTGATCTGTTTGGAAGCATATTGAGCATATCTCTGTGCTGTTGCCAACCGAGTTGAATGACTGCTTCCCCTTATATGTTTCCTGGGAACCTTCCCAGTGAGGCTAATTAATAAAGAGAGAAGATGGAATGGAACTGAACAGATCAGAGCCCAAGACGACATAAGCAGCAGTACATGGGAATTGCGGAGTACACATGAGCTGTCTAATTTTGGATGCTTGTTAGGTGCCTGTGAAAATTCCTGTGTGAGGTGGCGATTCCATTTCGGGGCGGTCATTTATTTATGTGATAAAGATTAAAGAGACTTCTCTTTATGATTTGATCCCCACTCATTGACGACTTTTAATGGAACAAGTGGGGTAAAGTCATGCAACTTTGGAACGAGAGGGGGGAAAACAGAGAGAGAGAGGGGCAAAAATGGAAGCCATTGATGCACATATTTTGCTTTTGGGCTTAGACTAGCTAAGCTAGCCTTTCATTTCTCGAGCTCTACATGCATAGAAAACTCCTTGGAGGCTTCAATGATATAACCAGACAAATCCAACCCCCGAAATGAAGGAAGCGTGAGACAAAGTTAATCCTTTGGCCGAAAAAAAAAAGAAGGTAAGTTAATCCAAACGAGTTGAATTGGTGAAGCCTAAGCCTCAGCCTCAGCCTCACACCCCATACTCATTAGAGCGGGCCACAATTACATGCACATGTCAAAAACCACCCGTCCACCCCTGAAAGCTAACTCTTGAGATTGGGAGCCGAAGATTTTATAAAAACCTCATGCAATACAAAGAGCCACTTCCTTTTGAGGATCTGTATTTGTTACAATGATATTTTCATGGAGAGCTGATCAATTGAAAAAGGCTACGAGCAGAGGATTCTGGCCATGTTTGTATTACGCAAATTGGATAAAATTCATTTCACATATTTCCTTTATAAACCATAATTTACGTTGAAAAAGTAGTTTCTACCATTAATCCAAATGAACAATTTAACTATTATAAGACCAAGAAGATGCACCGTCATGAGTCTAACACTTCTAGTGGTGCGAAGTGTCTCATAAACTGTCATAATAAGGATGTATGACGGGGTTCAGTGGTGTTTGGAAAGGGGAAAGTGAGATGAACAGTTAAAGTGTCCATTTAAAAAATTATTGAAAGAATTCATTTTAGTAAAATGCATTTTATAAATGTTAAATTCATCATACAATTATTTTACTAAAAATATATTTTTTTCAAAATATATTTTAAAAAATGAGATACAAGAGACCCCAGAATCTACATATTAACAAACTTTTAGGCTTAAAATATATTTTACACAAAAAAAACCGTTGACAGACACGCAGAAGACGAAGGTGGAAGACGCCCATCGGCCCATGGAGGTTTGAATGAAAGCTGCAAAATCATTAAAATGGGAAGAGACATGTAGACCCGTTATTTAGGGGCATATGGGCCCAGCTCATTTGTCAGCTATAACAGCGCTAATTTTGACTCGAACCAAAAAAAAAAAAGGAGCAATTGAAAAGAATCTCTCTATTCCAATGGTGCCTTATCATACATCACTCCACTCCCAACGTTTTCTCCTCTCTTTTTTTTTTTCATATTCCGTGAGCTTCCCGCGAACAATATTCCCAGTTCCTCACCGTCAACTTCTTGTTGTTGGACTTGTTTAGAACAATATTTTTAAAAGATAAATATATATTTAACAGTGTTATTTCTTCACATATTTATCTTGATTTACATGAAAGTATTTCTCTACCGCGTTCTCAAACGGGCACATTGTTGCTCCAAAAATTCATACTCGTATTTTTTGGACATACTTATTTAACATCTGACTTGTTGTACATGATTTTATTTCAAATCCTTAATATAAAAATAAATTATTTTTTTAGAGAATAAAACTTTTTTGTGCGAGTACAGACAGTGCAGTAAAGAGTAAACCAGTAAAAAGAATCATTGTGCTTGTTTGGAAACACTTAACTCTCACTCAAAAGTACATTTAACAATATTTTTCCGTAAAATGACACAATTTCCTTCACATATTTACCTTGACTTGCGTAAAAGTAATTCTCTAACCGCTTTTCCAAACAGACCCATTATCTACCTATCAACCTGTGATGACATTTATATTAAAGTTGTTTTATAATTCACGAAGAATACATAGGGAAACGTGTATAGTTTGTGATGAAAGTCTTAGAGAGGTGATATATTAAAATATTTATCTAAGAGCATCTTCACTGTGCACACAACTATACATTACTATTGTGAAATGGATTCACTTTAAATTTTTTCAAACCTAGCATCATCGTGGAGACTATTCCCGCTAAATGCACACGTCTATTGGAGTCTTGTTTTTTTTTTCTAATACAAGAAAGTTTGAATAAGCTCCATGATGCTCGTCAGGATCAAGACACGTCTTCAAAATTAAATAA
>JANTPZ010144957.1:0-28061 GCA_025593235.1 Vachellia pachyceras | reverse complement strand
TTTCAGTCATTTTATATTAAAAATAGGTTCCATATCCATGACATACCAAACGAACTTTTAAACTCCATATCCATCTCCATTTCCATCTCCATATCCATCTCCATATCCATTTCCATTTCCATCAAAATGAATTCTGCGTACCAAACGAGCCCATATAATATCACGTCCCTTAACTTATAATGTAATGAATCAAAATTGATAGAGTCACAAGCAAAGTAGGCTATACAATGTCCCCAGATAATATAATTGTCAAGATATTACATGGAACACTGAGTTTTTTTTTGGGGGGGGTGTAAAAGTCCCACTTCCAAACACAAATAATATGTGTCTTGGTCCAACTCATTTGGAAGCATGGTGAATATTTTTAACAATAATCGATCATCTTCATTTAAACTAACCAGTTTTCAAATTCCTTAAGATGAGAACCAATGAAATCTACTTAAACCTGTACTTCAAATTAAAGCATGCTTCTTTCAGTAACTGAACAATACCACTGCCACGAAAAATCTTCAAAATATATATATATATATATATTCATATGCATTCATTCAGTACCAAGAAGTCAAGAGCCCAAAAATGTGATTCAAATCAAAAGCCCTACTCGAATTCTTCTTACCATTAGGAATCAATGCATAGACAGATATAGATAAAAGTTCAAGAAATCGAATGAATGGTCAAATAAAAAAATTGAAGTTAACATTGTTATAACAAAAATCACTTGCAGGATAAGTGTGTCGGACAAATATAACAGGCCGTTCAAAAGGATCCCCGATTGTTCCATAAAAAGAATTACTGCCTTTTCAAAATAACAGGTTCGTGCAGATCATACCAAGTCTTTACTTAAGTGGCCGACGAGAGAGAACGACGCCGACGATGTCTGATCTGAAGCGATGACTCGACGAGTCACTCTGTCTGAACGAAAGATCGACGGAGAGAAGGAAGGAGTGTGAGACTGAAGATTGTTAGGAAAAAGGTGGAAGCTAGGTTTAGTTTTCGAACCCTGGCAAACGCACCGTATCGTAAATTTTATTAATAGGGATTTGGGTCTCTTGGTAAAAGAAAACCAGAGAAGCCAGATGTTGTAAAAATAGTAGGAAAAAAATGACATTTAAATTAATGTATTGACCATTAATATGATATTTTAAGTGTTTTAGCTAAACGATATTTTAAGTGTTTTTAATATATGTATTACAAAAATGCTGTTAGTAAATTGCATTTTTACCTTAAAATAATTAGCGTTATACCTTTTCGATAATAAGTGGAAATTTACTCCAAAAGTTTAATATATTCTCCCATAAGCAAAATGTTACAGATAATTTTGTTTAAGACAATATCAAATACTAAATGTGAACACCTCTTTCAATGAAATTCAAATCATGATTCATCATATTATAAGGGATTTTTCTCTTTCACTATATCAAACCTCTTTGTATTCAGTCATGCTTGGCAAATCTTTATCCTAACTATGTATGCAAGTCAAGACAAAAAGTATTTTGAAATCCGTAAATTCTTCTCGGAATCTGTAACTCCCCCCTCCCAACGGATTCCCAAACACACACACACACACGATGTCAAAGTTGTTAGGCAAGAAGTTTCTAAAAGCAACTTAAGAAGTGAAAGGGTGCGAGGCCTAATCCTTAGTTGCTTAGTTGTTCACCATTCCATGTCATATATTAACCTAATATTTATGCAAGTCAGTGCTTGATGAAGCACACATGTATAAACTTAGATCAGTTCGAACCTCTATACTATATCTTGAATCTAGCAAAACAACATAACCTCAAAATTTGTTACCTTTTTCTGCCCATAACCTCAAATCATTATCATTAAATCTTAAAATTTAATTTACTTAGCACCCAATTCAACCACCAGCTGTCTGGCTTTGCCTCCCAGTGCAGCAGATATCTCTCATCTAGCTAGTTTGCAATTTTTTCCCACAGCAAAATTAATACAGTTAGATGTATCAGCCTTTTGAATTCATTGCTTTTAAAAATTTTACAGAAGTATTCACGTGTCATCCGTAAATAAAATGGAAGCCTCATTTTCGTAACAGAATTTGAATATGCGTGTGTATGCTAGTTTTATGTTTCTAATAACCTTATAAATGAGTTATATATTCATCAATACTCCAGTAGAATGACAGCTATGCTGTAGAATTCATCATATATACCATCAGAATTATAGTATGTCAAGCCTTACGTCTCAAAGAACATTTACAAAGGTATTTATACCAATCATCCATCATCAATAGAATAGAAACCTCATTATGCAAGTTGTGTGTGTGTGTGTGTGTATTCAGCAGTAGTGCAGTAGAATAACAGTTATGTTTTAGTATTCATCCAACCATCGGAATTGTAAACAATAACACAGCCTGAGGCAGATGAAAACATGTATATTATGAGTTAGATATAACCAGCAGTACGTAGCACAGTAGAATGAAACCGAGTTTAAGACTGAAAAAACAATAACAAGATTATTCAGAACTAAACAAGAGCAAATTAAAGTAATTAATAAGAAGACATGACTTTTGTTGTATATAGTGATGAATACACGTGTGTGTGTGTGTGTGTGTGTTTGTCGTGATTTAATCAAGAACACAAGAGGGGGGTATAGTAGTGCTTAGTATGGATACGATCCAAGATAATGACAAAGGCCATCATGAGCTGAGGTTGAAACCCGTGTTGAACGACGAGGTTGAACACATCATCACCAAGAAGCACGGTCTTGTTAACTCTCTTCCTAGAAATCGTTGCGGCTATGTGCCCTTTGCTGTTTCTGATAACACAGTTCCTTCTTCTGAAACATCCTTGTACCTTAAAATCTGGTGTCTCATCATGAGTCTTACAGCCTTGACCACCTTGTCTCTTATTAGCTCCCATGAACACCCGAGCTTCCTCATGATTATTATTGTCCTTGCTGTCTCCTCCTCCTCCATTAAACACCATTGAGCCACTTGATCTCATGCAGAACAAAGCTTTCGGCTTTGCCCCTTCACTACTCTGATCACAACTGCTGCTTTTTCCTCTGCAACTTCCTTCTCCTCTGTACGCATTCCACTGCATGCTGAATATCTGTCACACACACACACACCCCCCTTCAATTCATTGCATATATACAGCACTAGACATGATCAACAGCTCAAAATCTAGTGTATTCACAGATCATTATAAACATCATGAGTCATCTCTTGGATTCCATGAGAAAGTTATCATAAGTCCCACGTCAAGGAGCTTCACAAGAGAAGCTGGGTTTATGTGTTTAATGGGTTCCCTCACCCAGCTAGCTTGCTAGCCTTTGGGTGAGAGCACCTGATGATCTCAGAAAGAGATAACCACGGAGATAGGAAGCAGAGTGAAGTACCATGGTGTGGGACCATCCCCGTTCTCTCACAGGCTCTCCTTTTAGATACTTGTGCTTATAAATAACAGAAGAATGCGGAATTAATCATATGAGGTGTTGTACCTGAGGCTTGAGGGTAAGCAAGGCGTTGCCGGCGCCGTCCATGAGGATGGAAGAAGAGTTGTTTCTGGAGTAGTTATCGACCCGAAAAGCGAGCTTTCCCTGATGATCGAAGACGGTGAAGCCATCGGTCGGTGAGAACACAAGGCTGATGATGAGCCTTATTGTCTTTGGACATGGCCTCTTGATGACCATGACGACGATGATGATGATGATGGCGGCTTGGATAGATTCTGGTAGACATGGCGGCAGCAGCAGCAGCAGCAGAAGAAGAAGAAGCAGTAAGAGAGACAGAAGAAGAGTGGCTTGATCAGAAATAGTATAATGAAAGAGAGTTGTGTGAGGTCAGAAAGAGTTATAAGAGGATGGAATAGTGGGAAACATGAGAATGTCAAGTAGGATCCTACGTTTCTGCCACTAGTATTGGTTTTGCTGCTTATGCGCTCTACCTTTTCAATATTTTTCCCTTCCTAATTACTACTTGTCTCTCTTTTTCCTCATCTTTAACTTTTCAATTATATCTTTATATATATATATATATATATATTCCCAGCTAACACAAAGGCCATATCAAGACATCAATTCGATTATATATATATTGGCATTTCAGTTCTTATCCTATCACAAGCATTTCTTTAGCTCCCACTTGTACTCAAATTTAGTGAACAATACTACCTTAATCATGCCTCTTATTAAAAAAACAAAAAATAAATTACGAAAGATAGTAGCTAGACATTTACTTTATATATTAGGAGGTTTTGACTCTTTTACTGCTATTAATACTTCCCACTGCTTGCTTTTGCCACCTAATAAGCTAGCTTGCATGTTTGGCAATTGTGTTGAGAACCACGTTTAAGCAAATTAAAACAAAACTCCTATAACATATTTACCTCAACTTGTTTGAAATTATTAAACGTACTTCTTGGACACACAAACAGTCAAACATGCATGCATGTATGTATGTCGATGGAGATGACAAGAGATAATGTGTGTATGTTCAGAAAAATTTTTTTCTAACGGTGCATACAAGTCAAAATAAAAGTCATATCAGAATCTGTAAAAAGTATTTTGAAATCCGTAAAATATTTCGAAATCCGTAAATTCATTTTTTCAAATGGATTATACGTAGTTGCTGACTCCCGATCATTTACAGCACTTTTTTGTGACAGCAAGGAGTATGATATGTAGTTAACACATAAATCAATGGATCGATTTATCTTAATTAAATTGATACGCACAGAAAGTTGATATATATTAATTGTGGGGTAAAGGCTCATCACATAATGTGAACATTAAGGTTAAAATAATAGTATTAGTTTTCCCAAAAGTGATAAAAAAAACATCATCATAATTAGACAAATTAAAGGGCATTATGTGGGGAGCCAAATATATGTCCCCTTTGTTTTCCAACATTATTAATATGTATATATAAATTAAATGATTCTGTTTACAAAACTCCAATAAATATAAAGAAATCCCAATCTCTTAAAAATAAGTCACGTACAACTAAAGAAAAGCTGCATTTGTTTTAAGATATATGACATATGGGTTGTTATTGAAAACAATTTAGGTACCTTTGGTAATAAATTTTGCAAATTTTCTAAAATCTTAATATTATATACAAAACTTGCACTGTTTACAACTTGTAAATACAGATCATTTTAAATTTTGTAGGAATACACACACACACACACACAAACAGCTCAAATTATAAGCAATAATATGTGCAGAGTTTGAAAGGAAATAAAAGCGGACATTTTTCAAAGGGAAAATTAGAGTAAGGGATATGCATGGAAGAAATAATTCAAAAGAAAATTTATATAATTTATTTTTAATTTAGAAGAAATTTATGTGAGTTAAAAAATGTATGTGATGTTAATAAAATTAAAAAATCTAGATAATAGAAATTTCAGTTTTTATTTTTATGAAAATATTTTAATGATATTAATGTTGATAATGGGCTTATTTGGCAGAGCGGTTGTAAAAGCCAAACACACATTCAATAGTGTTTTTCCGCAAAACGAGATAATCTCCTTAACATATTTACATCAACTTACGTAAAAGTACTTCTCTACTGCATTTTCAAATGAGCACATAAAACAAGCAATTTGATGCTATATTGATTAATTAAATGAAATATTGACCATATAAATATGTAAATTGATAAAAAATAAAAATTAATAAAAAATACGATCATATTACATGTGAATTATATGTATTTTTATTTTTAATTTTAGTTATGTTTTAAACTTAAATGTAGTGGATAAACTTAGTTATATGAAATTTAATAATTTCAAAATTATATTTTTGAAGTTCAATCATTCTGAATAATTATAATTTCAATAGTCCTTTATAATAAGTATTATTTTGTTATGATCCATTATTTTAAATTCCCCATTTCAAATGGGCGGGATTCATGGTATGAAACCCAACCTAGTGGCTATATTCATATAGAAAACAACTTTATTTCTTTTAAAAATATTACATGTTACTTGACTATTTGGTCGTTCCTCTTACATGAAATATTGACCCATTACACAGTTTAATTTGAAAATTTGTGTATTTGTCTAATCTTTGACTGACATTGTTGGAAAAGTTTATTTATTCTCGAAAAGTACGTTCAACAGTGTTTTTCCGCAAAATGAGATAATCTCCTCCACATATTTACCTCAACTTGGATAAAAGTACTTTTCTACCACGTTTCGAAACGGGCCCATTATAGAACAGAGAGGTAGAGAATAAAATTTTCCAACAACTAAATTTTGTAAAATAAAACTGATAATGGATCAAATAATACATCCATATATAAAGACAAACGTGCATGTGTGTGTTTTCTTTTTCGAAAAATGTAATTTGGATCTACTACACATAATTGTAATATTTTTGTATATTTCTTTAAGACCACCCTAATATTTTAACGGTTTATGAAACGTTATTTCATCTTTAATTTTAGAGGATTTATTTGTTTTCAATAGAAAAAGGAGAGGCCGTCCTCCTCCTTCTATTTTTTTTATTTATTTATTTAATAAGCTTTCTTTGAATTGATCCGGTGGATTTAGAATCTAAATACAAACATTTCACCCCAAAAAAAAAAAGAATCTCAATACAAACAAAAAAAAAACATATATTTTCTTCCATCAATATTCATGTGACAAAAGATTTGGCACTATCTACCTTAGTGTGTGTTTGGCAATAACTTTTTGGTGTTCAAAATGTATTGGGGACTTAAAAATCTATTAGTTTGTAGGTTTTAGCGTTTGATAACTCCTTTCAAAATATATTCTTAGCAAAAATACTCTTTTTTAACATAATAAATAAATACACTTTGAATCCAATGTTTATTCAAATATAAATGCATTTTATAAAAATGCATTCTCCTAATAGTTTTCTAAACAGATACAAAGATTTATATTTAACCAAAAAAATGGAGGCTCAACCCATTTGCTTCTCTCTCTCTCTCATTTTTTTTTTAATATTCTCTCCAAACTTATCCAATGGATTTTGAAGTATAAATGCAGACAAAAGTATAATCGTCTAAATTTTTTTTTGGGTATAATATATTCAAACAAAAGTATAAAAAAAACAAAATTTGACAAATGTGGTGATGACGAAACGTAAACCTATGTAGAATTAATCAATTAGCCGTACCCTTAGGCATCTTGTTTTCCTTTAAAAAAGCATTATATATAAATACAATGCATGTGAAATTTTGGAGGAAACAAAAGTCAAAAAAATAAAATTGCAAGTGGAGAGGGAAAGTTACAAGTTATTGTCGTGATATGGAAAAAAAGGGTATATATATATATATATATATTCAAAGTGGGAACATGGATCTCTCTAATGAGACATGGAATATGAATAATAAGAAATAACAAGCTAATTAAGCAGCTATTGTTTGATTTTAATTAGTGGGATCAATGATTTTAATAAGCATCTAGTTTTGGTATAAGACCAATGACCCTTGTTCTTTTTTTTTTCTCAATCCCTTAGCCACCCATAAAATTTATGAAATTGCATGTAAATCGAGATAAAATTTATTTCATGTACTTACTTCGGTGTTCGTAAAATCATTCTCCCAGTAGATTTTTAAACACACACATGTATATATGTGCGCGCGCACTTGCTTTTCCTCTAGAGTTGTGCTATAACTTGTGTTTTCAATTGTTACTATTGATTCCATGTACCATTGAGACTTTCTATTATAGAGCGGCTTGTAATGCAAATGACTAAAATGAGTATTTCAAATTTTCAGAGGAAAAAAAATCCAAATTATATAAATAGCTAATTTAACTATTTTCCTTAATCATTTACTAAAAAAGATAATTTTTTAAAATTCTACAAATTAGTTATCTATTAATGCATTTATAATGAGAGAGAACATATCGACATTCACACGATGTAGTGTGTGTTTGGGAATCCGTTGGAAGAAATGAGTTTACGGATTTCGAGATGATTTTACGGATTGCATGCACTGTTGGGAAAAAGTTTTTCCAAACATGCACGTAGACTTCTTGTGCATTGCATGGAATTTGAGAAATAAACCATACACTATTGGTAAGTTAATTTGGATCTATTAGTGCAATTTTATTTTCTTTTATTTTTTTGGTGAACAATAGGCAAGTGGACCTTTTGGCCACACCCGGAAACCCTCCGGTATCCAGCGCCTTTTTCTGAATCCATGGCCTTCTTCAACTGGATCAAGTAACCCAGGGCAACCGGCTAATCCGGAGCGAGGAATACACGTGGCACACCCCTTTAAGGTGCTTTGCACTAAGGGTGGGTTACCTCTACCCCCAAGTGTTGCTCCTAGGGATCGAATTCTCGACCCCTAGGGGAGTGTTAGTCGTACTGACCCCTGCACTCCGGCGCTCGTGGGTTATTAGTGCAATTTTACGTGGAATTTAATTTGTAGTAAATATTAGGTATTGGTTAATGTTGTTTTTATACAATATTTATTTTATATATAAATATGGTATCATATTTTGTCATGTGTGTGTGTATATATCTCTAAGTAATTTGGCATTCTGCTGATTGTTTTGAACCTACCAAAGCTTATTGTCTCTCTTCCAACTTCCATTTTCAAATTATATTTGTGCCTCACACACAATCATCCACTCACACCACAGCATCCTCTTTATTCTAATTAATTCAAAAGTCATTATCTTTTATTTATTTATATATATATTCTAAATATATGTCGTACGGTTTCCACAAAAAATAATTATTTATGATTAACTGATCATCATCAATGACCCACCCTTTTTTATATAATTTTAGACCAAGTGCGTCAATAATTTTTAATTCTTAAAACTTGAAAAATACAATATTTAAAATTTTAAATTCGTATGAATAGTTTGTATAAATTGAAATTTAAAATTTTAACATAAAACATGTCAAATTATTTAAAGTAACATAAAGAAAATTAGAATAAAAGGAAAGTGAAATTGAACTTATAATAATACGAGTGATCAAAAGATTCTTAAATTGAGATCAATGCATCAAATGATTTGGAACTAAAAATGGTATGTATATATATATATATAAATCTTGAACATAATTTTGTTGAAATGATTAAACTTGTTGGAAAAAAATATAACATGATCCTTATTATTTTCATGACATAATCATTGAAATGCCCACATAAATAGAAGCATTCTTAATACATGTCTAAGTTTCGATGATGTAAAAAAAAAAAGTTGATTCAAATTAAAAAAAATGTTGATATAAAATATATATTGAAAAATTTTCCTCATTAAACTTATCATTTTTATTAATCTCTAATTTGGACATGATTTGTAGGTATTCATCTTATCTTATCCTGCTTTGATTGGATAAATCCAAGTTTTATTAAAATTTTAAAGTACATTCAAGAATTATTTCATATTATTATAATTTAAATATAGGGACAAAGTGGGGACACGATAGCATACACTTAACAAACAATATAAGTCTAACAAATTAGCAATTATAAAAGCTGATTGGAAGATTGAACATATTTAATATTGAACTAAAGTTTTGATTTGTATGTGAATTTTTTTATCTAGCATTTGTATTGTATTTATAACATAATAGACAGATAAGTAAATCTGAAAGAGATTTTATTTAATTAATGAAGTTAATTTCTCTCTTTTTTTTTTTGTATTTCAGAATGAAATAGATAAACACAATACACTTCTTGCAATTTCAAACATAAAAAACTCCAATAGAAGTCCCACAGGAATAAGAGGAGAAATTGTTTATGGATTATAGGTAAGAAAATTAAATATAAAGAGCTATTTAAGAAATCATATTCACTATTTAAACTTGTGTATTTTTATGTGAAAATTACTAGTAGATACTTACAATTCAGGCTTCCATATTTACAAGTTGAATTACATCATTTATAATTCAAATTTATAACAAAAAAATTTTTTGGAATTTCTCTGCATTTAATTTTCTAACCTAGGACTATTAAGTAATTTTTCCAATTAAAAATACTCTTTCTATTTCTAAATATAAGACTTTGTTATAACAAGATCTTCTATTTATGACATGAGGAAGTATTTATAAGACAATAAAATAAAAGAAACTCACTTTGTCCCCATTTTATTTTCATTTAAAACTATATGGAATAAAAAATAAAGATATTCCAATTAGCATTACAAACAAAGAAAACAGGACAAATAGAGAAAATTTAAGCATTTAGGTTTATATACTTAATGCACTAACTTCCAACCAAACTAAAACAAACACATTTTAAATTTTAAAGAGTTAAAGAAATTGATAGTGAAAGCTAAGGTGATAAAATATAAAGGTGGCTCAATACAGAAGGCTTCAATGATATAGGATCCGGATAAAAATAGATGGGAAATTTATTGGGAGGTTCCAAATATGGAACTTATTTAATGAATGGTTCCAATTTTAAAAATATTTATCAAAAGGTCCCATTGATAACATGAGGTGTTGTCAATACAGTTAAAATATTTTTAAAATTGGGATTATTCATTAAATAAATTCCTTATTTGGGATCTTCCAATAAATTTTCCAAATAGATGTACTCAACTTTACTCTCATAAGTGGTAAATCATAATATCTGTTTTGGAAAAAAATGCATGTCATAGTCTAGTTAGAAGCAAGCATTTTTAGCACATACACGGCTTTATTTTCCTTAGCATTGTTAAAAAAATATTAACGTAAATTAAAATAAAACACTTCTTATGTACTTATATTATAGATAGTAAATTATATTCAACAAGTTTTTTAAGTTGGACAAGAGAGCACCAAAGTATAAGTACCCTGTAAGAACCTAAGTATACTGTACTTGCACTAACTAAACAACTACCGACGATAATTCTTCAGAGTGCCTTTCGGCTGCGAATTTTAATGCAACATTATGTTGGAGAAAGAGCACAGCCAAAAGATTCTGATCTACCCTTCTTTTTCCTTATTGGTTGTTTTATTCTTCCACTTGACAACAGGAATTGTCTCAGACAATTTTCTCCACCCATAATCTATTTTGATGAATATGGGAAATTGTCCGAGAAACTGCTGGAGTCTAATTGGTTGTGGCCCCATTTGGAATCACGTTTGAAAAATCCAAACGTGCGTTCAGCAAAATGAGATAATCTCTTTCACATATTTACCTCGTACATGGTAAAAACATTTCTCCATAACGAGGCATGTGAAGATTAATTATTCAAAGTATGTGGATGGCCAAAAAGAAACCACGTTAAGAAAATTATCCGTGATTTAGATTTGACAGTATTCAAATATAAACCAATTATATCTAATATCAAATGGTTGTATCAAAAAACAAAAAGGGGAAGAAAGAATACTTTGCTTTCTGCAGTAGCATGAGGGGGAAAACTAAAATGAAAAATATTCGAACAGCAGATACAGTTTAAATCAGAAAACACCTGTTATTTTATATAACGATTGTTGACATTTTACAATTTTCCCTTCCAGGCAAAAATATACAAAATAAAATGCAATCAAACATCAAAATGGAGGCGCAAGCAAACTTAGGCTTCAAGAGAAGAAAAACCATAACATCCTCAAGCATCTCAAAGGGGACACTCTTCATCAGTATTATACTATGAATGGGCGGCGGCTGCTGCTGCTGAATCATAAAATATTTTATGAGGTTGTCACTGAGTTAGAGCCTCTTGACGTGTGGAATCAGTGCTGTTAGTTTTGAAGCTTATGATTATATAACTACCGCACACACTAGACTACTCTTCCACACGGAAATTAATTTAATTCCCACTTGAGACCCAAAGACCAAACATGGATGATACAAAGGAAACAATCCACAAAAGGGCTTTTTCGTCAACCATAATAACACCATGTACAAACTAGCAAATACACCGTTGACCCCTTCTTCCATTCTAACAAGCAAATTATACTACTACTTCATGAGATCAGGTTAAAATTGAGATTTGAGAGAAGCACACCAGATAGAGAATACATTTTAGGTGAGATTATTATCTGACCCGGCATGCTGCAGGGGCACCACCTGGTGAGCAGTTTGGGTTTGGAGACCGACAGCTAGCGCCTGGGCCGACATTGTTCGAAAACCTCTGGTGCATCCGATAGTCAGAGATTCCACTCATGGCGAAGGGACCACCAACTCCATTACTTGATACCAATGATGAGACTTCACCGGCACCATCACTACAACTTTGTAAAGGTTCCAATGTCTCAACTACGTCACTCATCAATGGCCTGGCTTTGGGATTTTGACTCAAACAGTAGTAAGCCAAGCTACATGCTTTCTGTGCTGCCCTCACTGAGTATTGGCTTTCCAACCTAGGATCAATTATCTGCAGGAGCTTTCTCTTGTCATTAAGCTTTGGTCTAGCCCAATCCACCAAGCTCTGTTCCTTACCCGGTCTTGTTTTGTCAACAGATTTCCTTCCGGTTAAAAGTTCTAAGAGAACAACTCCAAAGCTATACACATCACTCCTTGCAGTCAGGTGGCCTGATAATTCCAAATAGGGCGTGTTTAGACATGCCTTTGTAGACACTTTAAAATGAACAAGCATGCAGAAGAGCCCATGCATGATAGAGGTTAAAATGCATGTACATGACCCATGAGCACATGCAAGCTAGTGTAAACATTTTCGAAAGTATGAGGACGGTAAAGCACCAAAAGGTCAGAGGAAAGCATTTTCATATGGAGGTTTCTAGGCATGTTAACAGCCAAGATTGCGGGTAGGGTTGAATGCATAAAATTAAATCATAATTGAAAAGAAAAAGGAGATAAATCCTTATCAAATCAAGCGATCACTTAACTCCGAAATTATCAAGATGGATTTTTGTCATGATTTAATAATGATATTTGACACCTAACCTCCTTTCAGTGGCTCAATTGTAAAGACCAAATTACCTTTTGGCTTTGCCTTGCATGTTCTTTCTTGCATCCAATTACAGTTTTCAGGTCCCGCCCGAAAAAAAAAATGGCATAGGACAATGATTTTGTAGGGAAGTCAATATGTCAGGCACAGATTTCTTTTCTATCTTGCAACTACCTGTTTTGCTTCTGTTTATGGACCAAAAATCATTTTCAAGAGAGTAGGAGGCCATACCAGTCATTACATATTCAGGTGCAGCATATCCATAGGTACCCATAACCCTGGTGGACACATGGGTTTCATCACCTTGTGGTCCAGCTTTTGCGAGTCCAAAATCAGAAAGCTTGGCTGTATAATCCTGTGAAGTCATCGATAGCATCAAGTGAACAGAATAATTATTCCCTTCTTCCACGGTCATAAAACAAATATCCAGATGAAGCTTAAAATACTAAAAACTTACGGAATCCAATAATATATTAGAAGTTTTGAAGTCTCGATAGATTACTGGCCTTTCAGCATTGTGAAGAAAAGCAAGCCCCTTAGCAGCTCCAAGAGCAATCATCATCCTTGTAGCCCATGATAAAGGAACAGTTGCCTCTGGAAACCTCAGTAAAGGTCATATCAACTTGAGTTAACAAAATACACCAGAAGTCTAAGAAGAACCTCCGCTTCAATAGTTTCAATACTGACTAGCAACACTTCCAAGGCTAACATAAAAGAAGTTTCATGACATATGTTCATCAAGTTGATGTATGGTTTTACTTCCACACATATTCGAAGTGAAACAAGTGTCTTGCAACAAAACAAGGCAGATATAGCAAAAAAAGAAAACGTCCCAATATATTTTTGTAAGCTTTCACTATTAAATAATAGAAGATAGGATAAAACAATTAAATTCATCAATTTACATAAACCTTTTATCCTATCTCAAAAGCCACAGAGCAAAGGCCAACAATATCCAATCAACAAAAGGAATCATATACAAGTCACAGGACAAACTATGTCATACAGAATTAACATGAAGTTCAGCATATAAAAGCATTGTATAGACACTAATTTCAGAGTTAAAGACAACAGCAAGCTTCCAATAAAGTACCCATAAAATTCTAACAATCTCTCTAACAATAAAACAGTTCTAGGTCTCAAGCTGTAATTTTTTCGTCATTCAAGATTTGAGCCACAATAACAACTAAATCCGCCTAATCGGTAATCAGAACATTAGGCGTGAAAAACTTGAAATTAAGCCAAGCAACATAAAAAGATGTTAAGAGGTAAGATACCATCTGAAAGGAATCCAAAAGATTCTACTGAGTTTTTCATTTGCAGATTAAGTTTTCTCAAATCTCAACATCAAAAGGGGAAATTTTACCGTATGAATTAGTCTAATTCAAGGACTCTAAGTATGTATCCTATTCACCATAAAATGCTGATCAGAGGTTCATGGATCATAATATAGATTTGACTATCTGAGGATATCATCTTCTTTAATCACTGAGGAATTCGTGATCAAGGTACACTGGACAGCAAAAGATATGGGCTTGGAGCACAACCCAACATTTCCCCTCTCTTGCTTGTTTCACTTTCTACGGGGAATATCGAACTATGCCATTGCGAAACAGACAATGAAACTAAAAAAAAAAAAAAAACAAGTACCAAAGGAGATGCAAACGGTGGAAGAAGGATTAAATATGTTGCATACTTCGGAATAGATGATTCTCTAAACTTCCTCGAAACATGAACTCGTATACAAGTAGCCTGTGATCGTCCTCACAGCAGTATCCGATCAACTTAACCAAATTAGGATGCCTGAGCTGCCCCAGGAAATTGACTTCTGTCTGTGGTTGTGGGGAATAAACAAGAGAAAGAAAAATTAAATTAAATTAATGAAGAAAAATGTTAAATAAAATCATAAAAAAAATTGAATCGTACAAGCCACTCGCGATGTCCCTGAAGGCCCTCCTTGTTTAGAACCTTCACAGCAACAGGAAGGGATTTGAGTCCAACTCTCACATTCTCATCAATGTAACCTTTATAGACGGTGCCAAACCCCCCTTCTCCGAGGATATAATCGGAGCGAAAACTCTTAGTAATGGTCTCAAGCTCATACAATGTAAAAGCAATGACATGAGTATAGAGCAGCGTATTCTTCCTGGCATCCTCGAAGTTGTGGCGCGGGGTAGAAATGTCGCTCAGATCTGACACAGACCGATTGTGCTTCTTCTCGCTGGCAGCACTTTTAGCAGTCAAAGACGACATGTGAAGCTGTTGAACTGCCAAATTCACACATTACTCAAAATGTAAGTCAATTCACCATAATAGCACGAGTTCAATTTTACAATGCATGAAGCATTTCAATTTCAATTCAGAAGTAAAAAAAAAAACACAGCACAAACCCGAAAATGAGGATGCTGAGTTTGATAGATTAGGTCAAAAAAGTTGAGATAATTAGAAACTAAAACAATTCAGGATCAAATAAGCTAACAGATGATCATACAGGGGAAGGTAGAGACCTAGATCTGGAAGTGGAATGAGACAAAAGAAGAGAGGAAGGAGAAGAACCACCTTGAGCATTGGAGACAACAGCCGATTCCTCTCTGGTGCCACAATTGCCCATTGAAGGGGTGGAGAAGGAAGGAGGAAGGAGTTGGTGAGAGAGAGTAGCAAATTGGGAGTGAGTGGTTTCGGTGGTGATGGAGAAGCACGGGATGTTGCTATCTCCGAGGCCCAGGATTTCATTCTTGGCCTTCTGCGTACCTTTCCTTCCTTCCTTCCTTTCTTTCTTTTATTTCTTTTTACGGTTCCAATAATAATATTGTATTTATTATTTCCCTAATAATAATAAGACAGTCACATCATACACCAGAAAAATAAATAATTAAATGTTTTGTCCAATAACTAATCCAACGCTGCTGGTCACGAATCAATAGTACTATCAACCGACAAAACAGAGATTAATTGAACTAAAAAAAATGATTAATTGTATCAATCAGGATTTGAAATAAAGATATAAACCTCGTTCGAAATGTATAGGAATACGTTTAACAATATTTTTTTGAAAATGAAATAATGTTCTTCATATATTTATCTTGTAAATAGTAAAATCACTTTTCTAACGCATTCATAAACGGACCCATGATTTGGGTTCCCGTCAAATGAAATATGGGGTTGATAATGTGCTTGTTTGGGAATCCGTTTTCTCAATCGTACACTCAAGTCAAGATAAAATCATCTCAAAATCTGTAAAAATCATCTTGAAATCTATAAAAACCATTTCGAAAACGATCTTAAAATCCATAAAATACCTCAGAATGTAAACTCCTTTCTCCCAACGGAATTCCCAAACACACACAATTGTGTGTGGAAATCCGTTAGGAGAAAAAAATTTACGGATTCCAAAATAATTTTACGGATATTAACATGCTTTTTACATATTTTAAAATATTTTTATGAATTTCAATATATTTTTATTTTAACTTAAAGTTTTCGTACAAATGAACAATAGAAGGTTGAGATTATTTTTTTACCAATGAACTGGAAAAAGCTGTTACCGTTTTATGTTTTGGGGGGACAAAAGCTGTTAACTTGGAGAACCGTTGAAAAAACTTCCACATCAGTCATCACGTGCTCTCATGAGTCACAGCGCTGAGCACAACGCCCGTGAGGATCTTTTCTCGCTTTCATACACAATCTCTCTTCCCTAATTCATTTCAACACTACAGTACAGCATGGAAAATTAAATAAATAAATGGGCCCATGTCATTCTAATGGCAGAGGCCTTGGTTTGCACGATCCACGATTGAAGAGTAGAATCAAACCTCCTTTTTTCTTAAGTTATATTAATGTTGGGTTGTATAAAACATAATTACTTTTGTATATTCTTTTTAAGTTATATCAATGTTGGGTTATATAAAACGTAATTATTTTCGTATATTTACTTAAGCATTCAGGGGTTAAGATGGTGAAAAGTTCAGCACCTTACCATTTAACCGACAAGCGATGGGTGGATCAAGTTGCAAGTTTTTGTTCACAAGTTTTTTGTTGGGAATAATATTGATTGAAAAATTTTTTAGGTGCAATATTACCTCTAGAGCTTTAAGATAAAATAATTCTGTCTCATTTTATTAAAAAAACTAATCTTTTTCGTTAACATTTTTAACATTAAAATGCATCATTACTTCTAAAAAAAACTTTTGAGTAGCATTGTTTTTTAAGGAAAACTTTCATATCAAAATTATATACTAACCCTATTTTTTGAAAGAACAAATATAATATTACTTGAAGCAATCATGTTTGAAGCACTACCGATACTAAATATGAGTATATCTTCCAAAAAATATTCGAACATTAATTCACAGCATTTCATGGGATCGACGTCGACCCATTTTGTTAGACTCAACCATGTTGCTCGATCCAAATCATGTCACACAATAGGTAGTTTATTCACGAGTCTAACCAATTAGAGTTTGTCTGGAAATCCGTTTAAGAATGGTTTTTACAGAGTTCGAAGTAAAACTTAGGTTTTAGAGAATAGATTTTATGGATTGTGATATAAAACCTAGATTTTAAAATATAATTATGTTTGAGAAGTTATTAGCTTTTACAGAATTTAAGGCAAAATGCAGGTAAGAAAGAGGAAAGAGAAAAAAGAGAAAAGAGAAAATTTATTATGAGAGAGTGTACGATTTAATAATAAAATAATCTTTTAAAAACTTAAGCTTCAAAATCTAGTCATTAGGGAGGACTGGTCTATTGCAGCAATAGTTGAGTTGAACTAAAAACTTAAAAGAAAAATAGAGGGGGAAATACCAAATACCTAATGCCCCATTTGGTACACAGAATTGATTTTGATGGAATTAGAAATGGAACTGAAGGTGGAAGTGAGATTAAAAGTATGTTTTGGTATGTTGGAAAAAGTAAGGTATTATTTTAATTAAATATTTATATTTATAAGGTAAAAAGACTAATATATCCTTCTAAAATTAAAAAAAAGATTTGAAGCACCATTGTCCCATCGCCAGCACAGTCACCGTCGACGAAGAAGAAACCTTCAACAATGGAATTGTGATATGGGATGGTTCAACGATGGAATTCCATTCACATCTGAGAACAGGAGGTCCCTATGTAGCTCCCTCCTTCCATACGGCAACATGGGTTTGTAGATCTGTGGCTCTCTCCCTCTCTCTCCCCAGATCTGCAACATTCTAGCATTATCCATATGCGCTGACGGAGGTCCAAGCTTCCAAATCTGCAACATTCTATCTAGATTTGACAGAGGTCCAAGCTTTTTTTGTTGAAACTACAATGGCATTGTTGCTTCGCATTTGAAATCCTTTGTGAGGATACTTATCAAGTGTGTGGTTAGACAACAATCCTGATTTCATTTACACAAACACACACAGAGGATCTTGGAGCATCGGAGAAGATGAGTTGCAGCGGTTGTCGTGTTCTCCCGAAACGGTGCAGCTACTTTGAAGGGAACATTATTTTAATTAAAAGTATGAGTTGCAGTGGAGAAGATGAGTTGCAGCGGACGAAGGCGTCATGGGTTTTTCACCAGAGAGATGGCGTGGGAGGCAGGGACAGTGAAGGTTGAAGGCTCACAATTGATGGCGATTACGATGGCTGGAGAGGGCAAAATGGACAGCATACCAGTTCTATGAAGCTGGAATTGGGTTCCTACATGAGGCATGTGGAAGTGTCACTTCAAACCAACCAAACAAGCATATTTATTGGTTCCCATCTCAATCTCACTTCCAACCTCTTGATTCCATGCTACCAAACATAGCATAAGTAACAATATGCTTTCTTTCCCAACCCCCAATGAACCAAACTTTTAAATTTTCATTGAAAGATATTGTTATATTTAGTGCATAACAGTGTTTTAAATGATATTATTTCCACAGTGAATATATCTATGTTTAGTGGGGGGAACACCCTCTCCTGTATCAAGTATAAAAGCTAGATAACCAACAGAGATTGGTACAGTTGGTAAGAAATTGGATCATAGTCTACAAAGCTGTGAGTTTAAATCTCATTGTCGATACGAGGGGATTGTGATGGGTGATCTGTAAGTAGCCTTTGAATTTGGACGCATGTTTTGACCTTGATAAACCCATGGAACTAAACTTACATAAAATTTTTATTATCAAAATAAATTGAAAGGTTTTTTGAGCCAACAGGAATATCTTAACTCTGATGATTACATAAACTTTTTATTACCAAAAAAGTGTAGAGGCTAGATAAAATGTTTATTTTTATGCTAAATGTAAGCTATCTACTCACTTTCTGCTTCTTAAATTTATATTTTTTTCTTGAAATACTCCTATTAGATAAGAATATTTAGGGGTTGCCATTAAAAAGCAATTCTAATACATAAGAGCAAAGAGTGTGATTTAGAGAAACCAACACAAATATATCATAAACAATTAATTTAACTAATTTTTTAACATCTAAAAATTTATCTATTTCTTTGTATTAAAGATACATTTCCAAAAGGTTCATAAGAGGAAGCAAGTGCAGCCCAGATTGTGAATATGCTTTCATAGGTATTGTCTATACATCCAAGGAGTGATGATTGAAGGGAGTATAATTTTTTTTAAAAAAAAAATACAACATAGAAATTAATAACCAATCGTATCAATCAATATGGTTATAAGTATTTAAGGCAAAAAAAAAATCAACATAAATATAAATAGGCTAAAATATACTTTAGTCTTTTATATTTGTGTCATGTTTCATTTTAGTCCTTTAAGCTTAAAAAGTGCATTTTCAGTTCTTCAAACTTAACCGTTAGGTTCTCTTAATAGAAATTCTGACTCATCAAATTTAATTGATGAATGTGCAATAAAACGTGGACAAAGCATACTCACATTTTAATTTAATAATATAATAAATTTCATATTTTAAATTGTGTAAAATAAAAAAGATTTAAAGTAACAGCGTTAAGTTTAATGAGTCAGCAATTTCCATTAAAAAAGACTAACGGCGTTAAGTTTAAAGGACTGAAATTTCACTTTTTAAACTTAAATGATTAAAGTGAAATCTAACGTAAAATAAAAGATTAAAATTATACTTAAACCAATATAAATATATTTTATCATTTTCTTAAACTCCATGTACGCTTTTGATCTACAATTTAGAAAACACAGAAGACTTTATTTTTTAAAAATGTGAGAGGGCCCACCTAATTAGGCATATTCCATGGGGATGCTTTTGGTAAGATCTGGAATCTTATTTGACCAGCATTCCAATCTACTGTGGAATATTTAAGGGTTAATTTGTTTCTATTCCCTGTTTTCTTCCTTCTAACATTGTTTTATAAAACTACTTTTAAGAACAATTAAAAAAAAAGCAAAATAAACGGTTTGAATATTGTTTTTTAAAAAATATAATTGAAAAGAAACATTCTGATTGGAGGGTAAAATCTTAACGACAACTCAAATTCTTAAATGGAAAAAGATCATCAATTAAATAATAAAGGAATTCCCAATTTTCATAAGCAAAAACTAAGAAATGAAAAAAAACAAAAAACAACTAAATTTGTTTTTTTTTATTTTTTAGCTTTAAAAACAATTTTTTATTTTTTTTAGAAAGCAAGTTATTAAAACAATAGCCCAAACAAAATTTTTGTTTTCCTACTTTTAAAAACAAAAAAAATGTTTTAAAAAAAACACCCCCCATATCTCTTGCATCTCAAGCTAGCTCCATATCAACTCATTTAGAAAAAAAATCAGTAGAGAGGAAAAAGAATCTCCAAAATTTGATATGTCTGGATCAACAATTTCCGTTAAGAGTGACTAACGGTGTTAATTTTAAAGGACTGAAAACTGTACTTTTTAAATTTAAAGAGTTAAAGTGAAATATGACGTAAATATAAATGATTAAGATTATACTTTAGCCAATATAAATATATTGTGGCTTCTCTTAAACTCCATGTACACTTTTGATCTACAATTTAGATAACACAGAGGAATTAATTTTTTAAAAATGTGAGAGAGCCAGCCGGCTTATTCCATGGGGATGCTTCTGGTGAGATCTTTTTTTTTTTTTTTTTTGCTAAAGAAAAACGCCATAGCATAGATCACAACAAATTACAAAGTTGAAAATACTAGCAACACAAGCAACCAACCTAAAGATAAAAACAAGCAACAAGAAAATAAATAAAGTAAAGACAAACATTAAAGGGTTTAACATTACAATAAGAAATCATCTAGCATCAACCATCCAAAAAGCCCTAGATTTCGACGGATCTTGAGATACCCAACTAGAAGGGTAAGAGCCATTCCAAAAAGCTTTGACGAATCACATGACTGCCAAATATGCTTCAAACAGAATTCATAAAAAGTAATGGTTCTTGATCAGTTTCCTTGAGGACCTTACCTCAAGGGGTCCAGTAATTATAATGATTATAAGACACCTACAATCATCATGAGAATAAGAGATAGTATCATCACTCCAGTCCCAATTAGAACAATTTTTCCATACACACTTTACAGGCCCATGTTTTGCCAACTTAAGAACAATGTATTCATACACACTGAACAGGCACATGTCAAGTCCTAAATGAACATGTACAAAACCATTGAACAAACTTAAAACGATGATTCTAACCTGGCCCTCACAAAGCCTTGCCTTTAGCTTAGCCACCCCAACAACCCCCGCCATCGACCCAAAGGAGAATACCTTACTCCCACCAAAAACAGTCACAGTGAAGAAATCAGCAACCATAAAATTAGCACTATGACCTTTCTTTCCTTCAACTCTCAGCCTAAACATATTCCACATCAGTCCAACCAATCCAGAGATAGCAAGGGCAACACTTCTATAATTGAGAAATGCTCTGCTTAGCCTAAATATACCCCTAATCTCACTAAAAAAGCAGGTGTACCATATTGCAACTGGTTTCAATTCCCTCATATATATATATATAACATTGCTAAAACAGGTATTTCCAACAACAAACTCAACCAATCTACTCTTCTGCAAACTCAATCCCAACTCAACTGTGTAATCAAATATTTGAGCACTAGGAGCATCATTTACCTCATGATCCCTAGCATTCATACTTTCCTTCTCTAAACTGCTCTGCACTACTCCCTTCCACCCTAATCTTCCATCCATTTGAAGCACTAAGCTTACATCAGTATTCCTCTGCAAGAAGAAAACACCTGACCCATGAGGCTGCACCTCTCCTTCTTCAACACAAGCCCTGCGCTAACATTAACATCATCAACCATTGATTCCGGCGGCGCTATAGACAGGGAGGCTCTGGCTGAGGCAGCATAGACTGTTAACCGAGTCACATGGGTCTCAACTCTTCCAACAACTACATTTAGGTTAGTCGCCTCTCGTCCTTGGCTAATCTTTTCATAAATTTCATCCCATGACCCTAGAGGCACCCACTAGAGATCACCATCGCAAGCCGTCGACCTAGAGCAAAACCCACCGACCTCTAATCGATGATCCCTTCCGCCTCTATATTCACCCCCATTCAGTAATCGCTTTGAACCCATGCTCTTCCAAAACCACGCCATAGAAACACTATCCATGAAACGACAGCAGATAGGGAAGTCGCTTCTGGTAAGATCTGGAATCTTATTTGACCATCATTCCAATCTACTATGGAGTATTTAAGGGTTAATTTGTTTCTATTTCCTGTTTTCTTCTTTTTAAAACTGTTTTATAAAACTACTTTTAAGAACAATTTAAAAAAATTAAAAATAAATTGTTTGAATAATTTTTTAAAAAATATATTTAAAAATAAACATATAAGATGGGAGTGTAAAATCTTAACGATAATTCAAATTCTTAAATGGAAAAAGATCATCAATTAAAAGAATAAAGGAATTCCCAATTTTCATAAGCAAAAACTAAGAAATGAAAAAAACAATTAAAATTTGTTTTTATTTTTTAGTTTTAAAAACAAATTTTTAATTTTTAAAAAAGCAAGTTATTAAAACAATACCCAAACAAAAGTTTTTGTTTTCCTACTTTTAAAAACAAAAAAAGTTTTAAAAAACAAAAACAAACACCCCTTATATTTCTATCTCTTGCATCTCAAGCTAGCTCCATATCAACTCACAAATTGTTTTTAAAAAAATCAGTAGAGAGGAAAAAGAATCTCTTAAAATTGATATGTCAATTAAGACCCACCACTCCTTTTCTTTTTTCTTTTTTTGTTCTCTTGCAACAGATTCTTTTTTGGGAAGAGATTCTTATCTCTACAAAAAAGAATCCATAAATCTATGTTATAAACTTCGAATTCACATAAGCTCGAAGAGATTGAAACCTTTGGGCCATAAGGAGTAGGCGAGAAATGAAAACCACCCGTATGCAAAAAAAAAAAAAAATCAGTTGAGAGGAAGATAATTTCTTAAATTTTTTCGACAAAAAAATAAAATAAAAAGGTATGAAAAAAGAATATTCCGGATATTCCGAACTAATGTTTTTTTTGTTAATTGATTAAAGTCGTGTACAAATTAGTTAGTAACCCTTATTTGAACCCGTTTGGTAATGCGGTAAAGGGGTGCGTTTACGTAAGTCAAAGTAAATATGTGAATGATATTATCTCGTTTTACCAAAAACATTGTTGAACGTGCTTTTGAGGAGTGTAGAAGTAGAAGTGTTGTCAAACACCATATATATATATATATATCTGTGTGTGTGTGTGAACTTATGAATTTCATAATGAATTGTTGGAAAAAAAGAATCACTCACAAATGCTGTTAATGAGATAAAACATTGATAAATAATAATAGGAATAAGAATTAGATCATGATTTTCGGACGCTGAGATGACTTGTTCCTCTGTCATGTCTCATTGGATAATTAATTTATGGATATTAAAACATTAGTTAAGTTAATTATTTATATTAAATGTATATTAGTTTTTTTAAATTACTATTTGCAATCATGTGCGTTTCTATTCTTCCGAGATGGAAGCTCATTTATCATGTGCAATCCATAGGAATATACTGAAAAAAATTAATAGGAAGATGAAGTGACTTAATAATATTTTATATTTAGGGTAAAAATAAATTCTTTTAACTTGGTGCTAGTATTATTAAAGAAAATTAGCAGTGTAAGTAATGTCAAAGGAAAAATCCTTTTTGTAGGTATGTATATATTTTTTTCTCAATTTTCAATTTGTTGCTTGTATTTTCTCTCTCTAAATTAAATTACTTTACCTTGTTAATAGCATTAACTCCTACAATCCTTGAATTTTACAGGGCTAACAGGGTCACAGAGCAAAGATACAGTGACTAAGGGTTATTATCAGAATAAAATTAATTGATTTAATTAAAAGAGTTTCACATATACCAAAATAAATTAAAAGTTGAAAGAAACAAGCATGAGTTTTTTAAAAATTTTGTTTTACCCATAAAATGGTTTCATGCCTAGAAGCAATGTACAGGAACTCGATCGAATCGGGCCATCTGAGTCAAACTGGAAACCGATGACTCAACAGGCAATCCAATTCGAGTATAATATTGAACCCGGATTATGGTGGTTCGATCCAACTCGGATTCACTCACCATAATCTAGTAGTAACTCGGTCGACCAGCCGAATTGGAGGTGGATCGAGTTGTTTTAAAAAAAAAACAGCAAAAAGTGGTGGACAGTGGCTCACACAACCGGTGACGTTGAGACCCACCCCCTGTGCAGCCTGCTCAACATTCGCATCACCAACAGTGATGACTGCCTCCATCCATCATAGAACAACTATCATATTCGTTGGCGACCTCCATCGTAGCATCTCACTAGATCTAAAAGCATTGTCGGCAACAAGCCCATGGCTTGCAATCAGAAAAGAGAGGAGGGTGGAGGATGAGATTTCAGCAACAAAAAGGCATGTCAGAGGAGGGGAAAGAGAATGGAAGAGGCCATGGCTAACATTCGGAACAAGCCTTCCTTGGGATAGGGCGAAATGAGGGTAGATTTCAGCGCTCTTTCTTATTAGCCTTCACTTGTCAAGTCACAAGTTTAATGACCGTCAGTTCTCTACTTTAATTTTCATTTTCTTGATTTGTCAAATATAGATAAGGAAACTACAATTAAGATAATATTGATATTTTATCATATATTTTAAAATTTTATTAAGATAAATGTTTTAAAATTGTAAATAATATTTGATAATCTATAAGTTATAAGTATATGATTGGTTTGATAATTCTTACTTTATTAATAATGAAATTTACTACTTAGCTTTCGCAATTTTCAATTTTAAATAGTTTGATTATGTTAATATATGATAAGATTTATTTTTTTAATTTTTTATCCCTCACCGGTTTGATCCCGGTTTAATTCAGGTCTTACACACTGACTCTTAACTCACTGCCTTATTCGATTTAGTCATCGATCCGATTTCCTCTACTTTAGTCAAAATCAAGAGCATTGTTTATGATATCATATGATCAAAAGGTGAAGTAATGGTGTTTGGTTTGATATATAAATAATTAAATTAAATATAAAGCAAGCTGCAAGGTAGCTCCGCCTGCGACACGTGTGAAGTCGAGCTCCACTAATTAATCGGACGGCTCAGGATCGGTCTTGTGGGGAGGATACTCTACTTCTCTGGAATAATGATAATATTGACACTTGTAGCATTCATCAGGCAACTTTTTCCACCTACTTTTTCATGCGTCGTGCAACTTCGACATAATTATGTTAATTTATTAATATATTTATGATTTATTACGGTCGGTCTTTATCAGAATCTTAATTTAGACTTGCTTTTTTTCCTTATAAACTTTAATTTAGACATGTTTGTTGTTTTTTTGGTATATTTCTTTTTATTTAATACAATCCTTATCAAATTTACTTTTATTTTAATTTTCGTTCTTCAAACTTTAAATCAATAGATTTTCGTCTCTCAAATTTCATTTTATTTAAATGATTAATACAATATTTAGTTTTTAAATTTGACCTTATTTTAGTTTTGGCAACTCAAATTTAAAAACAATAATTTTAATCTCCAAAAGGTAAAATTGCCCAATTTTTAAAGCATTTGAGATCAAAATCAATAATTTTAAATTTAAAGGATTAAAACCAGAATTTAAGGTATTAAAGTTTATATTAATATTTAACATTTTGATCCTTATAACTTAACCCAAAGTTGGACCATTTTATCTTCTAAGGAAGTAAAATTTATTTTTGAATTCCAGGATAAAATTAAAATCATACCAAATTGGTTGAACTAAACATTGTATTAACGAAGTATTAAACATTTTTTTGTCTCTCCACAAGTATAACAAATGTTACTGTCTATAAAAAGAAAAAAAATTACCTCTAAATTTCAACTCTATAGGTTGAAAAATGTAAAATTGGAGATTCAAGCAAGTGTTTCTTGAAAATAAATATTCTCTCCTTTTAAACTCATTTTATGTTTATTTTTGTATCATTATTGTATAATAAGTTTTATTTTTAAAATAAGAATATAACCATCAATTTATATTTCAACTAACTTTCTTATTTAATTACTGAGTTCAACTTCCTAGTTATTTTTTTGTCAATTGTTATTTTTTTGGGGATAAAATGGAAGGTCTGAATTTATACGAATAAAATATTTTTGATGCTGTAATATTTGAGACAATTATTATAATTATAATTGTTTTTTGCTGTCTGAACACGAGCTCTTTTTAATTTTTGCCTTTTTTTGCATTTATAAAGAGAGGTCCCAGACGATGCACGCCAACAGTATTACGCGATTCAAGGGTTGCGACTTTCATTTCTCACCTTCTCGTTGGCTGCCGTCGGTTAGCTTCACCTTCCAGTCTCGTCCATTGCACGCAGATCTTGACGTTCTTTGAAAAACGTATTCACCTCTTCATTTTTCACATGATATATATATATATATATCTTGCGGTGATTTTTTCTTGTTGATAATTGAATATTGAAGAATTTGTTTCAATCTGAATCTGGCAGTGAAGCTTAATCTAAAGGAAATGGGAAGCTCTGGATTCTCATGGAAATTGGCCGATCACCCTAAGCTTCCTAAGGGAAAGCCGGTCGCCGTCGTCGTTCTCGATGGATGGGGCGAAGCCAACGCCAATGAGTTTAACTGCATCCATACCGCTGAAACACCTACCATGGACTCCCTCAAAAACGTATGCTTACTCCGATTTGTTTTTTTATCTAGATCTATACACTTTTCCAATACACTGTAGCTATGATTTATTTTTTATTTTTTTAATTTTATGTATTCTGACGGTTAATTTATTCATCGGTGTTCTATTTATTTATTAATGATGTATAGGGCGCTCCTGAGAAATGGAGATTGGTCAGAGCTCATGGAACTGCTGTAGGCCTTCCATCTGAGGATGATATGGGTAACAGTGAAGTCGGCCACAATGCTCTTGGAGCGGGACGCATATTCGCGCAGGGGTAAAATGAACCTATCTATCCTCTCGATTTAGCATAAACGGAACTAATTTATAATTTTTAAGATTTGTATTTTCGTGGCCACTCTATGTTATTGTTGTTGGATTGTAAAGAACTCAATCTTATTTGACAGGAATTTGTTTGGTATTATGAGAGGTCTCTTGTCAGTATATCTGATTTGCCTCGTGATCTGCACTGTTTCTTTCATTGTCTTACAGGTCCTATTTTTTTGTGAGGGTTATATCTATCTGTGTGCGTGTATTTATATTAAATTTGCTTGCATACATTTAAGATCCAATAAATTTATTTAAAAAAAGTCGTCTTCTTCTTATCGCATTTTTCAAAACTTCGATGTTCTCTTGTATTGGAGGACAACTGCGTATTCCAGCCAAAAAAAAAAAAAAAAGAGGGCAACTGCGTACTGTATTTTTAATAATAAATCTTTAGACGTATTAGAACTTATTATGGCGTGATAAATTACTTTGAATTATCAAAACAATGTAGATTTTCCCATTAGTTTCTTCATTCGTTCTATCGTTTTCTCTAATCGCTGGCTTGTTGATTGGTGTTGGGGATATCGTGGGTCTGTTATTGTAGTGCAAAGCTTGTTGACATTGCTCTTGCCAATGGAAAAATTTTTGAGGGAGAAGGTTTCAAGTACATACAGGAATGTTTTGAAACTGGCACACTGCACCTCATTGGGTTACTCAGTGATGGTGGAGTTCATTCCCGACTCGATCAATTACAGGTATGCTTTTGTACACAGCTTCTGTTCCTTGATGTCTATAAAACTATTTTTTTATATCAACTGTTTTTCTGCAGTTGTTGCTCAAAGGGGCTGGTGAACGTGGTGCTAAAAGAATCCGTGTCCATATCCTTACTGATGGTCGTG
>JANTPZ010144956.1:0-24077 GCA_025593235.1 Vachellia pachyceras | reverse complement strand
TAACACTCCAAGTATTGACATGAAGTATTGTCAATACTCGAGTGTTGTAATGTTGTACTCGAGCACTGTGCTCTGAAAATGAGTTTTTGAATAATACTCTGAGTGAACACTTCAAGCATTGGCATAGAGTGTTGCCAATGCTCGAGTATTGCAAGCCAGTACTCGAGCATTAGGCTAAAACAATGTTTAAAAACAATGCTGTCATGGAGTACTGCAAGTGTTAGCTGACAGCAGAGCCAATACTCGAGCACTGGGTTTACAGCACTCGAGTATTGAGGTTTTTGAAAACACTTCAAGTCAACACTTCAAGTATTGGCTGAAAGTATTGCCAACACTCGAGCACTAAATTTCAGCACTCGAGTGTTGACCATTTTTCTCAACACTGTCAGATAACACTTCCAGCATTGGCTAACAGCATAGCCAACACTCGAGCACTGCATTTGTAACACTCGAGTGTTGAGACTTTTGACAGTGCTGTCAAGTAATACTTCAAGTAAAAGCTTCTAGCAGAGACAACACTCGAGCACAGATTTCCAGCACTCGAGTGTTGTGGCTTAACTCTCATCACTGGAAGCTAACATTGTAAGTATTGACTGCCAGCATTGCTAACACTCGAGTACCAGCTTTTCATCACTCGAGTATCGGGCTGGAGATTTTCACTATTCATCAATACTCTATATCAATACTTCCAGCATTCACTTCCAGTACTACTATCACTCAAGCACTGAGATTTATCACTCGAGTATTTGATTCTTTTCAAACCACTTTCACATAACACTCGAGCATTACATCAAAGCATTGAACTTTTCTTTGAAATTTTCTGAGCAACATTCGACTATCAAAACCTTATGCTCGAGCACTATCTCTCTCTCTCTCTCTGACAGCTTTGTTTCTGACACACTTCACCTACGCTACTCACCTACTTTCCTTATTTGAATAACGACATTTTTGAAATCTAACTGCTCTCATAAATGCAGAAGTTTGAAACATTAAATGAGGAAAGAAGCACAGGGCATGGTCCGAGGCTCAGAATTATTAACGTTCTTCTGCAACATTCGCCGTCGTCTGACTCAGAAGCATTAAATGCCATTAATGTAGAAACCATTGGTCGTTGATGAGAGTAACGGCTATTGAATGCAGTCTAACGGACACTTCATCAATTCTCTGCTATAAAAGGACCAGCATTCATTACGAAGAAAAAAGATGAATATCCTGAGCATTCAAAGCAACATTTATCACATTCTCTGTACTCTTACATTTATTCTGAGCTTCATTATTTTGCCATCCACTCTTGTAGAGAGTTACCTGAGGCTAAAATACCTTGTAAACTTGTGAGAAACTCAAGAACGGGATCTTGAGTAAATTGGACTGAAAGTGAGTTAGAAAACAGAGGGTGTTATACTCTGTTATAGTGAGAAGAGAAAGGGGGAGTGAATCCCAGGTTGTAAAGGCTTGCAAAGCCTATTCTATTTCTTATAGTGGATTTGGAAATCTCGGGGGTGCCCTGAGGATTGGACGTAGGTCAAGGAGACCAAACCAGGATAAATCTTTGTGTTCATCTTCCTTCTTCACTCTCGGTGACTTTGTTCTTATCCTTGTGTTTTTAATTTGCAATTTTTTCTATTAGACCAATTCACCCCCTCTTGGTCAAATCCTGTTCTAACAGTCCTAAGTCCTCATTCTCATTCAATTCAAAACCTCAAAGTAATGATGAGGAGGTAGACCAACCTTTCTCCCCCGTCATGGCTGCGATGATAGCTAAATATGATGCAATGAGAACAGCCAGAGCTAGAAATATAAAAATCATATACTGCATCATTTCTAACTATGTCAGCAGCATAACTGACAATGAAATTGCACAACTCTATGTGAATGTTATGATGAAGTATCGTGCAGCAGTCAGAGATACAGGGACATTCACACTAACAACCTTTTGGACCGATGCAGTAAAGAGAACAATAAGATTTATACTGAACAAAAATCAATACTTTAGAAGACTGAGGAAACAAATAGTTGATTATTGTATTGCAAATATCGAAAGATGTGTTGTACTTTAGATTTGTGTGTTTTCCCTCTATGTTTTGTTGATTTGTTCAGAACATCATATGGTGTATTATTAAGACTTAATGTATTGTGAAATGTGACATGTTTAGTTTATGCGAATCATTATCAAATAGTTATTGCACTTCACATGATATGTCACAATTATACACTTTTTGATAAGAGGGAACTTTTAGAAAATGAGACTTCTAAAAGTTAACAATTTAAGAAGTACTTGTATAAAATTCTTGAAAGAGGATGACGTATTTATTAGTGTTTGTGTGATGGGAAGTACAAACGTATTCTCCTGATCATAGATCTAGCAATGAAATTATCTTCTTGTCAAGAATAGTACAAGACATTGTATACTGTGTTGTGCTACATAATCTTTAAAAACTCATCTCTATAAGAAAACATTTGTTAATTAAATACCTTGTTACCTCAAACTTGGAAATGGCAACAAAAAGCATAATTGCCGAGTTATATAAGGGTGATAAGTTGAATGGTGGCAACTGGGACATCTAGCACCGTAAGGTGCAGTATATATTGGAGGAACAGGAGGCCCTTGAGTCACTGACCACCGTTTTGGTGGAACCTGAAGCTGGGAATACAGCCCTGCACAGAAGGAACCTGGAGTTATACCAAGCATGGAAAAAGAAGAACAATATTGCAAGAGTCACCCTGCTGAGTACAATGGAGAATGACCAAATGTGCTAGTATGAAAAGCATCCAACTACACATGTAACCTGGGCGGCCCTCAAAGATAAGTTTGGTGGAACTTCGACCACTAAACTTAGGAGGCTGACAATCAAGTTTGACACGTATAAACTTCAGGGTAATACACCCATCAAGCAGCACCTCCGAGATATGTCAAATATGATTAGGGAGCTCCAGGAAGCTGGACATACACTGACTAATGAACAGCAAGTGTAGGCTATAATCATATCGCTTCCCCATAGTTGGGAACATATGAAAGTAAACTTAATCCATAACGACAACATCATCATTTTTGACGATGTTGTGAAGCACCTTGAGCTAGAGGATGAACACCTGGAGGCTTATAAGTCTTCTAGGCATGCCTATTACATTAAGAACGCAGGTCCTTCCAATGCCAAGACCAATTTCAAGAAGGGCAAGTAATTTCATGGAAAAGATAGGAAGGATGTCCCTAGATTCAAAAAGGGTATAAAGCAATTCAAGAAGAAATGAACTAAAGGCGGCAAGAAGAAAGTTGACCTTAATAGGGTCAAATGCTATGCCTGTCAGAAGATGGGTCACTTTGCAAGGGATTGCCTTGAGTGAAATGATCGTGGAAAGGTATTGGTGAATTATGTGAATTCACACATTTCATATGTTTCTAGTACTTCTTTTCTGACTAAACATGTATCTTCTTCTTGGATTTTAGACTCAGGCTCAACAGACCATGTAACGAAGGATCAAGGATCCTTCGTGGATTACCATCAGTTGCCGCATCAATGCAAATGGCTTTATATTGGTAATAACGCAAAGATCGAGATCAAAGGTATAGGTACATGCAGGCTAGCTCTGCGTGGTGGTGTGCTTCATACATCGAACATCCGACGAATTTAATTTATGTACTATATCTTTTAAATTATGAATTTGATGTGAATTTTCATGGCAAAGTTGCAGACATTTTTAGCAACGGGACCTTTTATGGTTTATCTTTTCTCTCAGGAAAGTTCTTTGTAATGGATGTGATTGGTGATGTTAACTTGCATGACTGTTTCGTTAGTTCCTCCGATATAACTGTTGATATGAATATTTGGCATGCTAGACTAGGGCACATAAGTCAGAATCAAATGATTAAACTAGCAAAAGAAGGTTTACTAGGTGAAGTTTCAAACATGGAAATGGCGTTGTGTGAAAATTGTCTAGCTGGCAAGACAACTAGAAAACCTTTCGATGCAGGAACTAGAGCTAAAAATCCATTGGATTTGGTCCATTATGATATATGCGGTCCTATAAGTGTGAGAGCTAGGCACGGAGCTTGGTATTTCATTATCTTTACTGATGACTTTACACAATATGGTCATGTCTATTTGATCTCACATAAGTCTGAAGCACTAAAGTGTTTTAGATAGTACATGAATGAGGTAGAGAATCAAATAGAATGAAAAATTAAAGTATTACGTACTGACCGAGGTAGTGAATACTTATCTGATCAGTTCAAAGAGCTCTGTAAAGAAAATGGGATAATGAGACAACTAACTATCCCTAGCACTCCGCAACAAAATGGAGTGTCTGAAAGAAGAAATAGAACTCTTCTAGACATGGTTAGGTTAATGCTGGCTCAAGCAAACCTACCAATTTCCTATTGGGGTGATGCTTTATTAACAGCAGCCTTTATACTTAATCGTGTACCCTCAAAAGCAGTTACTTCCACACCCTATGAGTTATAGGCGAAACACAAACCCGATTTAAGTATCTTAAGACCCTGGGGGTCAGCTACATACGTTCATGACGATTCCCATAGGCATGGGAAGTTGAGTCCAAGAGGAAAGAAATGTATCTTTATAAGATACTCAAAAGAATCAAAAGGATATGTTTTCATTCGTGAAAACAAAGATAGAACAGTAACTGAAATTGAATCAAGGGATGTTGTATTTTTAGAGAGTGAATTTCCTAGCCAAGGAGAAATATATCGTACAATATCTCTTTATGAGACACAAGAACAATGTAGTGCAAATCGATCTAATGATCCATAATCGTCTCAATATATCGATCTGAGTGAGAGATCAGAACGCTCAGAAATGCCTTTACCAAGGTCGAGACAAAAGAAACGAAAGAGACAAAAGGTTTCTACAAGAAAGAGTTACAGAGGAAATGTACTCAAGAGGCACTTCCTAATAGAGGGAGAAGCACTCATGGTCACTCCGGATGGAGATGATGAACCACGTTATGTACAAGAATCCTTGTCATGCACTGCCAAGGATGAATGGAATAAAGCAATGGAAGAAGAGATTGATTCAATGAAAAAGAATCAAGTCTGGGAGCTCGTTGATCTACCAAAAGGTCAAAAGGCCAATGGGAACAAGTGGGTTCTCAAAATAAAAAGAAAAGTGGATGGATCAATTGACAAGTACAATGTACGTCTGGTAGTGAAGAGGTATACACAACAGGAAGGTATCGATTACGAGGACATCTTCTCGCCTGTTGTTCGTTTTAATTCCACAAGACTAATTCTGGAAATAGTAAATAGTTTAGATTTGGAATTACATCAAATGGATGTGAAAACTATATTTCTAAATGAAGATTTGGATGAAGAAATCTATATGGAACAACCATTAGGTTTCGTGAAGAAAGGTTCAGAGAGCAAAGTTTGTAGGCTTAGAAGGTCTACTTATGGATTGAAACAATCATCCAGGCAATGGTACTTGAGGTTTCACAAGGCAATAACCTCATATGATTTCAAAATAATTGAAGAATACCACTGTGTCTATGTTAAGCGGTTTGATAATAACTTTGTGATGTTATCATTATATGTAGATGATATACTATTAGACAGAAATAGCCTAAATTCGATCTTAATCGTTAAAAAATGGTTATCATTGAATTTTGAGATGAAAGACATGGGAGAAGCAGAGTACATACTTGAAGTTAAAATCCAAAGGGATCGCTCAAAGAGAATTCTATCTCTTTCACAAGAGAATTACATTAAAAAGATTCTTGAGCGATTCAACATGAGTGACTGCAATCCCTTAGACACCCGGTAGCTACTAGAGTTAGTCTGAATTTAGAAATGTATCCCAAGACTGAGTCAGCTAAGAAAAGAATGGAAAGAGTTCCTTATGCAAGTGCCGTTGGAAATCTAATGTATCCAATGATGTGTACAAGGCCAGATATTTGCTTCGCAGTTGAACTAGTGAGTAGATTCCAGTCAAATCCTGGCGAACAGCATTGAAAAGCTGTTAAAAGGATACTACGATACTTAAAGGGCACAACGAATTATGCACTGACTTATCAAGGAAGCGATCTACGGCTCGTTGGATACTTCGATGCTGATGTAGGTGGAGACGAAGTTGAATGAAGGTCAACTTCAGGTTATACCTTCTTGCTGAATAATGGCGCAATAAGTTGGAGTAGCAAGAAGAAGACGTGCATAGCCCCGCATTCAATGGAAGCTGAGTTTGCGGCTTACACTGCGACAGTGCAAGAGGCTATATGGCTAAAGAGATTTATTGAACACCTTGGATTTGGAAATGAGAGTACAAATCCTGTGTTAATATATTGTGATAATACTGCAGCCATAGCCTACATAAAAGACCCCAAATATCATAGTAAAACAAAGCACATTGATATTAAGTATAACTTTGTAAGAGATTATGTAGCACATAAAGTGATTAATGTACAACACATTTCGACTAAGAGTATTGTCGCATATCCCCTAACTAAACCAATAGCCAGAGAAATGTTTGAGAAACATGTAAGGGCTATTGGTATGCACAAAATGTAAAATTACAGACACTATGTATTGAATTTATGATTAAAGTATGAAGTTTTTCATCATTGATTTATGTGTCTATGTACAAGTATACAATGTCTAGTATGTCGTACAGGCAGATGAGGTAGGCTCTCTAACACGAGCTACCGCCTTTGATACTGAGGAGGAGTATGCAAAGATGAGACATTTATATTCACCAGTAAGGCAGCAGGAATGTTAATATGGTAGAGAAGAAATACAAATTATGTCGCCTTAACAATAGTGTAGCATGTCAAGATGAGATCCAATATATATAGGTATAAAACATGGATCAAATCATGGGGACCCGTTCCCATTATGCCTGTTACCAAACAACAAATTTTTCAATACTGACGTCACATGAGATATGAGAGGAAGAAGAATTTGGGTTTAGATGTTGGGAACATCTAGACTAAAAGTTTGTACGGTGTTGATAGAATGTTTCAAAAAAGACGTACGCTATTATAGTATAAGAGAAACACCGTAGCATGTGATTCATACCACATATGTTAAAGAACTACAAAAGAGAAGCAAGTGAATGGATCCCCGCTTCATTGCTGTGTGAGTCCCAATAAATTAATATTTCTATTTATATCCTTTGACTTTGATATTATCATGGATGTATACTTCAATAACTGCTACCTTAACGTACATCCTACTATCATGATGGATGAGATATAAGGTACTATGTTAGGAAAACGGTTGATATATATCAAAATGATATATGGGCGAAAGGAAGATTACCTATAAAATGTACAACTATTCTGGTGTCTGTGATATGTCCCTTATGATATCAACTTTGTGATTTCATAAGTGTGGACACCACGCATACGAGATAGACGATTTAAGTCTTATGTTGACTTGAGAGGGATTAGATTCGTCAAGTGAAAGTGTATTTTGGTTAAATCTAGGACATATAATAACCGAATTCAAGCTACACGAAGAAAGAATGTCTTGTGCTGGTCCTGTGAAAAATATTTCTAGTACAAACATCTAAAAGACGTCATGCCTATGCGGTCATGGCAAAGCACCTACTATGAAAGAAAGAAGAGAAAGGGATGAGGTCCACAATTCCTTATCCACCAAGTGTGAGTGGGAGATATTGGAATACCACACCCTTTGTGGATTAAGACCAAAATCCACTTTGGGGCAAAAGCGTAAATGAGCAAGCTTGTGGTAACAAGGTTGTAATTTCCCCAAAAGTTTGAATTTTAAAATTAAATTAGATTTACGTGGGAACAGTTGAAAAGGGAGAAAAGTGGGAACGGTTTTTTCTCTATCCCCTTATTTGAGAAACAGTCGGATACGTAAAATTCAGAACATTTGGTTCTCTCCTCTCGAGAAAAACTTCATCCCTTCCTTTGTGTAACTCTCCTTCCTCTTCTCTGTGCTTTTGTTGTGTATCATATTGGGATCCACTCTTGTGATCCAAATTCCGCGTAGGTATCTGCATTATATGTTCGATTTTCCAGGTACGCCTAAATCATTCAGAAATAAATTAATATATTTATCATTTTTCTCAATAAAGTATATGACTTATAAATTAATATATAATAAAATAATATATAGAAGTATTTCAGAATATATGACTTAAAGTAGTTTATTTAATTTTTGTAGTCTCCTAAAAATGTTAATTGAGTCTTATGTTAAGGATGTGAGGTAATATTTTATAATGATGTGTGTGTGTGTGTGTGTTTATATATAGGTATCTATAGAGAAATGCTTGTGTGCGCCTAGTGCATCACATCACTGCGCACTTCATAATTAAAATGCTCCAATTGCTTTCTATGGTTCCACTTTGATTTGTCATGAAAATCATGTGAATGAAAAAAAAATAGAGATAATAGGAAGAAATTTCCCAAGACATACAAAACCCACAGGAAGACAACTAAAACATTTTAATTGGAAAGTATACAAACTTAGTACACACAAAACTTTCTTGGTATCTATTTGTTAGCTAGTTTAATACATTTAGATTACAATTATATTGATTTATTTAAAGGAACATATAATTAAAAAGAAAGATATCCGTTTTAAAGTATGAATTTAAGAACACATCGATTGATAAGAAATAAATAATATCAAATAATTTATTTTACATTGATGTCTCATTATAGCATTATGGCATAGGAATATTTTTTTTTTTATGAATAGGAATTATGCATTTATGAAATGAAATTGTATGGTACAAATGTTTGCGGAATATATATTACATCGTTCAGTAAACAAGTGAGTTTCTAAGGTACTCTTTTTTGGTCGAAAGTTTCTAAGGTACTGAATCCTTAGATGATATAATTTTAGCATGAGACATTTTAATTTGTCTGTGGCATAACGGATAGTGCTTAGGTTGGGAAACAAGTTGTTGTTGGGAAATGAACTGAAGAGCTTCTTTGAGGACCATTGATTGAAGCTGCAAACATCCTATGGCTTAAACATCACACATCTAAGTATGTGAGAGGAGAAGCGGTGGAGAAGTTCTTTTAGTCAAGCTGAGGTAAGTATATGAGAGGAATTTTATCTCGATTTGTGTACAACGTGAAAAAAAAACTTACCCAAATGACCTCTAAGTTTGTCCCCCCCCCCAGATAATATCTATAGGTCACGCCTCCTTAGCAGTCTAAAAAAGCAAAAGTTAAAAGGTGTAAATGACATATAAACCAAGTTAACAGTGTTAAACTTGAGTCCAAATTCTTATAAAATAGAGGGACTAACATTTTGGATGGAATAAATAAAAGGGAGATGAAAAACAACGGCAAAAAATATAGCTATCAAATCAAAAGTTGATAAAAACATAAGGGACTAAAGTTATACATGGTATTCATAAATTATCAAGAACATGACTTTCTATAAATTTTATATTGGATATATATGTGTGTGTTGAGATTATTTGCTTTATATTCTGTAGAAGAATGACAAATTATATTTTTCTGGTTCTTAATGTATGACTTGAATGAAGGGTTGATTTTGATCATTAATGTAAGACTTATTTATTATATTTATTAATTTTTTCCAAAATTATCCCTACTATTGATGCTCCCTTAACAAGAATCAAGCAAGAGAATTATTGAGGTAATTAAGAAAGATGATTAGAGTGTTACAGAAAATATATCATATTAAGTAATTTTACCAACTTTCTTAATTTAATCAAATTAATTAGATAGATCTTATATTACATACCAGAGGTATACAGGTCTATTGAACTCATATGACTTGTACTTCTAAAAGAATAATTAATTATACAAATTTTCAAATCTTACTATACAGGATCCCACCATTTAATTACACTATAAATACCACCATAACAAGACCTGGTAAATCAAGTAGTGAGAACTTTTAGATTAAGCGTTTGCTCTATTATCCTCCATGTATATAGTTACTATAGAGAGTCTACAAGAAAGAAGCTGAGAGGAAGTATGAGTACCACCAGTGAGAATCATCAATTGATTCTAATTCCTCTTTCAATTCTATGATGTTACCAACTGGACATATTTACCTTGTAGTGTTAATTGCTGCTATTGAGCTAAACTTGTTTGAGATCATTGATAAGGGAAACCCTAAAGGCATGTTCCCTTCAGAAATCACTTCCAAGCTCCCTAATCCACATGCTGACGTGGATCATCAGCTCGATCGAATGTGGTTTTTGCTTTCTACTTACTCTCTGTTGACTTGTTCTGCCAACAAAATCATTATCCGAAAAATGTCATTTAACAACGGAAAAATCTGTTACTAAATGGCTATATTCCATCAGAAAATTTCCATTTAGCAATGGAAAATATTAGTGACCCTCATTTTAGCGATGGAAAATAGTCATTTAGCGATGGATTTTTCGTCGCTAAATGGCATTTTTCTGGTAGTGAATTGATCAACATGGTAGGATTGAGAGGTTTTATGTTGTATCTCCATCTGTAAATACTTAATCCCCCGTGAGGATGAAATCTCATACATTAGATTCTTCAATGTGCCTGTTTGGAAATGCGGTAGAGAAGTACTTTTACTCAAACCGAGGTAAATATATGAAGGAGATTATCTCGTTTTACGGAAAAACACTGTTGAACGTGCGTTTGGCTTCTGGAAACAAGAAGCCAAACAAGCCCAATTTATGTAATCACCCGGCTTACATAAAAATTTGGTAAGTGTTTCATGTTTTGTTTCATTCATAATCGCCACTTTTTGTTTATCTACTTGATTACACATTAACTAACAGTCAAAACTACTTTTCACAATGTTATGGTTGACTTGTCAATGCTGCATATGAATCAAGTACTTTAAACATATAAAGGGTTTGAGGGAATATCAACACTTGGTGATGTGAGTGGTGGCATTGGCCAAAGCCTCAAAACGGTAATCTCCAATTACCCTTCAATTAAAGGCCTTAACTTTGACTTGCCACAAGTTGTACAACATGGCCTATCACATCAAGGTAATGTACACGCATGTCTTACATATAAACGTCATTGTGTGGAAAATGCTAATACATACATGGATGTAACTTTACCCTTTTTCGACTAGATTTTTGACGCATGTGTTGCGTAGGTTAGTAGAATTGTACATGATTAAATGAAAGAAGTTAAATAAATAAAGAGGATGTGAGTTTCAAAGATGAAAAATTGACAATAAAACCAAAAAAGATAAAGATAAAAAAGGTACCCCTCCTCTAGTCTAAGTTATAAAATGTTTCTAATTAATTCACATATACAAATAAAAATAGTTAAAAGTATTAAATTTATCATAAAATTTAAGTGAATTCCAATATTATCATGATTAATCATAATAATTAACTCCAATATCATATTAAGTTCTACTCTCTTTCACTACCATTATTAAAGAGCTATATTATCAAATATGGGCATATTCAAAAAACATTATGTTCATTGAAATAATCAAAACTTATAAAAAGGATCAAGATTTTCTTATGCAAGAGTTATTATAAAATGGACAAGAGGAAGTACATGGACTAGAAGTGTTGATCTTGTAGAATTTAGAAATTGACAAGATTATACACTTCGTATCCTTTCAATTTTACACAAGGTTTCATTTTGGTCTCCTAAAGGAATTAAACATGTTGGAGGAGACATGTTCAAAAGCGTGCCACTGCCACAATGCGATGCTATAATGATGAAGGTCAGTTTAACACTGTGCCCATTTGGGAACGCGGTAAAGAAGTATTTTTACATAAGTCGAGGTAAAAATGTGAAGGAGATTATCTCATTTTACGGAATAACATTGTTGAACGTACGTTCGTCTTTTGGAAACGTTGTTCCAAACAATCCCACTATATAATATAACTATGGGGAATTACGTACAGTATTATCCCCAAGCAATACAAAAATTACCATTAGGTCCTTAAAAATTATGAAATTGAGTTGAAGTCACATTAGATCTGGGTTAGATTAACTATAAATGCAAAAAGATCCCATTACTCTAAGTTATTTGAATTGAGATATGAGAGATAAATGCATTAAGGAGACGATGATAAGAAGTTCTTTTCACATTTACAATTAATACAAATCAAGTATCATGTGACTCCAACTCAAATTCATGATTTTTAGGGATCTTATGGTGTTTTTTCAATTCCATGGAACCTTACATAATTACCCATATTAATACTTTCAATCATTAATATAAAATTTAATTTATAATGTAGCACAAAAACTAAATCTTATATAATAAGGGACATGAGGTAATATTAATTTCACATATATAGTAATTATTCCTAGGATTTGGTAATGATCATAGTTAAACTATATGTTTAATTTTCTGCAGGGCATAATTCATAACTAGGGAGATGAAAGCTGTATACAAATGTTAAAGAACTGCCATAAATCTCTGAATAATGAAGGGAAGATTATTGTTGTTGTTGTTGTTGTTGTTGTTGTTGTTGACCTCATAATGCCAGAAATACCAAATGGAAGCGATGAGCATAAGTATGCTTCAGTTCTTGACAACCTCATGTTTTTGCAATCTGGTGGAAGGGAAAGAACTGAGAAATAGCTCGAAGTTCTTTGCAAAGCTAGTGGCTTTTCTAGCTATGTTGTTGCATGTCGTGTTGCCTCCTCTGCTTTAGGAGTTACTGAGTTTTATAAATAAATGCTATATGCGTATTTGATTTATATGAATAACGCATGCGATATTTAAGGAATAAATTTTATATTATATATAGATGAAAAAAAAGGCACAATGTAATATTTGAATTTAATCATTTTAGAGTAAGGAGTGAAATACTTGTGTATGTAATGTGTGTGTGTGTCGTGTGGAACGAATAAAAAGTTGTGAAATGTTTTTTTTTTTGGAAAAGATAATCTTTAAGTTTTTATAGTTTGACCTTATTTTAAATCAGGTACTTGTAGTTTTTCTCTCTATCAAGTCCTTATAGTTTCATATATTTTTAATTAGGTGCTTGTAGTTTTTTAAAAATATTGGAATTAAAATTCTAATCCATTTATAAACAAACAGTTGATCTAACGTTGTAAGACCTGCTTGATCTCTTTGCTTCTCGATACCAAGTCCTATAGAAGACACATGATCTAGGAAGGGAACTAACTATAAATGAATTAGTTGGTTGCTCAAATAGACGATGATAGCTAGGATTCATAAAACATTGGATGCCGAATAATTGTATGAAAAAGCAATCTAATCCTCTCTATCTCTTTACACTTCCCTTTTAAATTATCTTCATGCAATTCTATTTAATGCATTATCAAACATTAAATGCAAGCACTTCTTTTATGTAAACTAAAACATTAATTCACCATATTTTAAGGAACTGGTGCATTCTGTCTAACCCAACCCATAAATTAATTTATCCCTGTTTTTATTAACAAAAGCAGTCCTTTTAAATAAATCATGCCTAGAGTAATGCTCATTTATGGGATCATTAATCACATAGTTGTCATGAATAGAAACAAATGAATAGATCCAAACCTAAACAAAAATAAAGCGGCAGATGATGCGCTGGTCCATCAGTATTTTCAAAAGTGTCTGTCAGATTGATATTATTACTGCCAATGAATGAGAGGCACAAAATTAAACTATGTAGAATGAGATTTGATAGATTAGTGGGTTACATGAAGATAATAATACCTATCTTAAAAATTAAAATTAAAGTGACATGATCATATGACCTTTTTGCATTGTCTTTGCAAAAAGATGAAAAGGGCATGTGCTTATTCATTGGATGGATATTCAAATCATACCTGTGAATCCACCAACTATTATTACTATTGTTGTCATACCTGTGAATCCACCAACTATTATTATTATTTTATTATTTGGTGGAATACCAACTATTATTACTGTTGTTGTTGTTTGTTCGTAAGTGCTAATGTCCAACTGTAAGGAAACAATCCCTATCAACTTAATTGAAAAAAAATTATGAAAATTAATAAAAAGGAATACTTTGATTGTAGTCCTAAAGAAGACACTTAATTTTCTAGAGATCCCAAGAATTTCTGAAAATTTAGTTTAGTATTGAAGAACAAGAATGAAATTATGTTATGATGATAAATGACCAATATGTTTTTCCTTCTTTTAAGTTTCTTGTTTTGAAAATATGGCCACCCACCACTAGCAGCCGCTAGGGAATAAATGTTTAAACAAGGTGGTCGAGAAGAATCTTAAGCCTACGACTCATTGGCATACCAAAAGTTTTATGACCGTCAAGCCATGAAACAAATTTAAAGTGGCATGTTAAAAAAAAATTGTCAATTTATCTATGCTTACTTATAAATTTTTTACAAGAACTTAACTTTTTACTTGTTCAAATAGAAGTGACTTGTTAAAACTTTGATATATTCCTATGAACTTATTCTAACATGTTTCACATAATCTAAGTAAAACTTTAAACTGCGTAAGCTCTACTTTAAAATTTAACAACTTTTTAATTTTATCTTTATTTAATATATACTATAATATATAAAAACAAAGTCAATACATAATAACTGAAGGGTAAAAATATACATTTACATTAAAAAATTAATGAGATAGCTTATAAATATGAATAAATAAAGCATTCTCTCTCTACTCTATAAATAGAATCAAAGGGGTAATTTTGCTATTTCACACATGCTTACTTGTAATTCCACGTGAGGACGAAGCAATAACATCAATCCCTTTGGGACAAAGGCTTTATTATCTATCTCTTTATTTCCATAACCTGTGGGACAAGAAACAAGAAATTGAGTCATTACTTTTAAAATAAGTTCCCATTTGTCCCAATTTGTCTTCAAGTTAAAGTTAGTCTTTTTCAGAAGAAAAAAACCAGTTTAATATAACTAGGTCATGGGTCAACCCGGTCCATATTGGTGGGCTCAAAGAGGTCGGAGGGAATTGAAGTTGGGTTCAGCCCATTTTAAAATGGGTTGAAAAACAACCCTACCAACCCAAATGCATGTGTTGGTCTAGTAGATGGCTTACCCACCAACCCTTATTCTTTTTCCTGCAATTTTTTTTTTTGGTGTTGTGACACCACAAACTCCAACGCTTTTTGAATAACCAACCGTGGCGATGAGGTCTAGTGAAATATGCTAGACCCTTATAATTTGTTTAACCAATGTTTGTTCTCCGTAGAAATCTATAAATTAGTACTCGAAGTTCTTTTCCAAAAATATGGGTTAAACCTGCGGTTAGCTTATTTGATTCATGGTAGTACTCGAATGAATGTTCCAAATCTTACTAATGTAAATTAGAATGCAAGTAGTTGATTGGTTTCTCTACCTCCAGATTCTGAACTTCATTCGATGAGATGAATTCGGTTCAATACCATTCATTCTTTTGATCAATGGCACTTCAGTCATGACTAATTGATACAGAATTTTTTGGGCATTGATAATTACGTAGCTCCCTTCAATGTTTTGGGTAAGGAATTTTTTTTTCTCTGGTTGTGTGGGGGAAGGTGTTGACCAAATGTTGAAGCCGCTACCAGATTTAGGATAATGTTGATTTAATATAGGATGGGTAGAACATATATAAGATTGTGTGAATTATTAAATAATATGTCTGTGTGGATGATGATTGGTGTTGATGATGGGGTTGATTGAATATTAAGGCTTGTTTGGTACGTAGAATTCATTTTGATGGATATGGAACTGGAACTGGAAATGGATATGAAAATGCAGTTTAAAAGTATGTTTGGTATGTCATGGAAATGAGACATGTATTGTTATATGAAAAGACTTAAAAGCCCTTCAAAATTCAAAAAATCTTTTTTTAATTGTTTTGTAGATTTAAAATGAATTCCATACATTTTTGTCCAATTCCACACCTTACCACATGGAATTTGCTTATTAGCCTGAAAACAGTATTTTAGTCTTGTTTTCGTCTTGTTTTAGGCTTTTGCTTGTTAGCTTGAAAACAATATTTTATACTGGCTGGACTATGCCTCATATAAGCCCAGGCATATACCTAAAAATGCTTGTATATAAGTCACATTCAGGCCTAGCCAGTCTCACACAAAACAGGTATGCCCTATTTCGACCCCTAATTGAGACATGCTCATCATCACCTACATCTTATAACTCGAAAAATGTTTCATTCCCTTTTGTGTCTAAGGGCTCGTTTGAGAGCCCATTTCAAAACCTAGATTTTATCTCAAAACCTATATTTTGTCCAAGTAATAGGTTTTGAAAAGGTTATTTTCTCGTTGAATCACATTTTCTCATAATAAATTTTAATTTTCCTCCTTTTTTTCTTTCCTCTTTCTTACTTACTTTTTGCCTTAAAATCTGTAAAAGATATTCTCTCAAAATCTATTCTCCAAAACATAGACTTTACCTCGAATTCTGTAATAGCTATTCTTCACCGGACTTCCAAACAAGCTTAAAGTAAGGGTTCAGATCCTAAATATTTATATATAAAAAACTTATAATATCTGAGATAGCAAGTATAATCGTGATACATAACATAATCCTCATACAAATTGTTGATGCATATTACTCATAAATGTGTGTATGTAAAAGATCTAAGTTAAACTGTAGATTGTAGAAATTAGAATTACCTTAAAGCCAAGATCCAATCTACTTTAAATATATGGACATAGTATAAACAATAGTATGTTAACGTTCATATAATTAACTAGGATGGACCAAACAACTTTTCGTCTTTTGAACGTTTTCTTTATCAATAGATAAGTAGGTATAATTGTTCCAAATCTTACTAATATAATATGCATACACACTGTGTGGATTAGTTGTACATGGATAATACGAACAAACAAAGCCACAAAGCATATGGTTGATGGGTAGCTGGAATAGATATTAAATAACAATAATTACTGAATCAACATCTTATGTAGTTGCCGACAGGAAAAAAGTTTAATGAATATGAATCATAAAAACGACATGTTTTTTTTAGAAATCTAGGATTGACCCTTGATTAGTGTACCCTTTCAAAGATCCATAACATAAGATCTCAATTTTAACTCTGCAAATTAACACAACTATTACATATGAGAAGATCTGAAAAGTCATGACTTGAACAAAACCCTTTGGCCCATCCGGTGTTCAGCACTCTTTTTGAACCATATTGCAGGTTTAGGAGCAACTGATTAATCTGAAGTATCCAAGAGATCGAATTGATTATATTCATGTATGAGGATATATATACTCGGTTATCTAGTATAAGAGATTTCAAAATCATAACAAACCTAAGCTTTTCATCATGGTGTTTTCTGCAAATCTATCAAAAATTGGAATCAATTATCATATATTCATATACTCTTCAACGCACAAACCTGGAAGATCTGATATGCCTAGATTCAATACTGTTGCGAGTGTATATATATAACTTGAAATGATAAAAGAAACTCAGATTTAATGGTAATACCGAGCTTTAAAGCCAAGCCCTATCTTGAAACTTGATAGTTGATGATTTGACCCTATATGTATCCTCCCACAGCTATCTTGAACTGCAAAAAATGACTGTGATGAGTCGAAACTGAGATCTCAAATCTGTGTAAGAAGCATATCGATGCGCAGTTCAAGAAAGCCGTGGAATAATACATATAGTACCATAGATAGGCTTCAAGAACACAGCAGCAGCATCAGAACCCTAATTTTAGCGGAAGAAGATGGAGGAATATATATATATATATATAACAGATGGAAGATATTGAATTGGAGGGGGTAGGTTGAAGTAGAGGGAGAGGTAGTGTTTTTAAGGAGAACTAAAGGTTTTTTAATAATTATTTTTTTAAAGTCATCGATCCCTAAAAGAATATTGGACCTGGCATTACTGGATTATACGGAACTACTACCTAAAAAGTTGACGGAGGTTTGGTGGTACCCTTTAGAGAAGAGAGATTCTAAATTCCTAAAATAATGGAATCATCTACGTAACCATTCAAATCGATTTGTGCTCTCTCTAACAAAAAGCTTTAATGGATTTCTGTGAGTTCCACTTTGCTTTGAAAATCACAAGAGAGAAATTTCAGAAAATATACGGATCTCACATAAAAGGTAACTGGAATTTTTTAATGGAGGAGTGTATACATGATGAAATGGTGCATCTAGTGCATACAAGAATTTCTCCATCAATCGTGCCAACACCATCAATAAATGTGTAGGCTACAATTTTTCTGGTAGATTCAATGACGGAGGTTAGCTGGTTATTTGTAATAAATATGAGTTGATTTTTTTAAAATATAATTTTTTATAATAACACGACTATAAAATGAAAACTTCTTAATGTATGAAGCCACTAATAATTCGGAATAAAATTATTAGTCTGAAATATTAAGTGAACCAATTTTTTATATTTAAAATCAAATATAAACTCAACTAGCTAGCTTTAACTTTGAGGATACAACTGGAAGTAACTTATATTGGGTCCCGGTTCCTATTTATTATTAAAAACAATTTGAGAGCAATACGGAATTAGCGAAGCATGCTTGCTGGAGTTGAGACGTGCTATCGTGCCGCTGCCTCAGGAACATGTTGGTGTGCCCACCAATGGCAATAATCAATAACAGGGAAGGCGCGTGTAATAAACGATTAGGGGATGCGAAGGTTGGTTACTGCGTAAGCAGCCAATGCAAAGTTAAATAAGCCCGCAATGAGGGGAAGGAAGTTGCGCGGTCACATGCAGCCATGTGAGAGACGACCCCACCTTCGTATGTTTGCGCGCGTGTGGAACTCTCTTTTATTACAAGGAACGATAAATCCCGTACAGAGAATATTCATAATATTACTGATTTATAATCTAGTAGGTAAATATGTAAAACTAATTTTATCTTAACGGTTATAAATGTGATTTTTTAATACCTTGGTTTGACCCACAACGTAAAAAGTTAATAAAAATATTTATAAGTTATAAATAAGGTTTTCTATAAAGCTATAAATTATATTTATCTAATCCTATTTATAAAGTAAAGAGAGAAAATTTTTTCGTTTTATTTATAAGTTACTTCATTAAATTTTTCATGAGTATAAATAAGTTTACCATAATGTATTATATTTTTACTTTATTCACATGTATTATAGTGAATATTAAATAGGGATAAAGTTGTAAAACAGTTGAATTTTTTCGCATGATTAATGATGTTTAAGTTTTTTCTTGGTTTGATGTAAAACATTTCTAAAGTGACTTACAAATAGGATAATATATAAGAGTAAATAGTAAACAATTTATTTTTTTTATTTTTCGTGAGCATAAGTAGATGATAGACTCCATAATAAGGTTTGGTCCTACTATGTGGGGTTAGGTACAAGAATCAAACGATGCTATTACGTTTTATTATAAACCATCTTTCTAGATAAATTATTAATAGAAGATCTATTTTTATAATTTTTTTGAGAATGTGCTTCGATCTTTTTCTATCCCTTCTCAAAGAACTCTATACTATTTGATCTACTTTTTTACTGATGCCTTCAATTATCTTCTTTCTATACGTTCACATCACCTCAAATGATACACATCACTTTTTTCTCAATGACTATCACATCAAATCAATCATTGGCTCCGTTTGAGAACGCGGTGAGATAAGTAACTTATTTACAGAAGGACTTATAGAGAAGTGGGATTGGAAATAAGTCAAATTGTAAAAGTGATTTGTGTTTGAAAAAGTGATGAAATAAGTAATTTATTTGTAAAAGTAAACGTGTTTAGGAATGGGGTGAGATAAGCTACTTTATTGTATTTGGTACTATGCTGGGAAGGCAAGGGGGAAAGGACAAAAACAATCCATCAAGTGGTGGGCCCAGAAGGCGGCAACTCCATGGGACCTGGCCTTCCTTCCAAAGCGTGAGCCCCTGCCTGAGCGTTATGGGAGCTTCTGGTTGCAACCATAAACCCACGCCTCCACCTTCTTCCCCCCACTCACTCACTCCTTCTTCTTCAACCACCTCTCTGCTTCATTTTCTTTCTTTACTCATAAATAACACCATCATTCCTCTCCAATCTTTAGCTACTCTCTCTCTCTCTTCATTTCAGTCATTGAACTTCTTCTTATGCTCTGTTTTCAATCCTTTAGATGTATACTTGTTTTTTTTGCAGAGACATGACGCAGCAAAATCAAAGTCATCGGCCATGGCTATAGCACAAAATCTAATAGATACACCCGCTTAAGGAGGTGCCTGTTTCCAAAGCGAAATGAGAATATTCCAAAAAATAGATAGATCGCTGCCGCTGGAAGTAGGTGAGAAGCTCTGAATCTGAGCTTATGGAGAGAAGTAGCTTGTAGATATAAGCTCCTTATCGCAAGAAGCATTTCCAAACGGTGCGAAAATATCTACAGGAATACAATCGCCCTTATAGCACTGTTCGCCGCACGATAAGTGACTTAAACGCGTTTCCAAACACAATTGTATGGTCACGTATTCATTCTTCATTTCTTTTATACATTTTTATATAATTTAAATATTGAAAACTAAAACTAGTTTTTTGTGCACAAAATCATGTTATATGAAAGATATTTAGTGACACGGAAGATCAAATATACAAGTTTTTAGGTTGAAATCCCAAGTTATAAATTTCTATATATTTTATCCTTTTTAAGAAAAAAAAGGAAAATTTATTGGTAGGTCCCAAATAAGAGACATGTTTATGGAAAGGTCTCATGATACAAAATATTTATCAAAAAGTCCCATTAACAACATGAGGTGTTGTCAACACAGCGTACGATGTTGTCAATGTATAGGATCTCATGTTATCAATGGGACCTTTTAATAAATATTTTATATCATGGAACCTTTCTATAAACATGTATCTTATTTGGAATCTATCAATAAATTTTTTAAAAGAAAAATCAATGTAACTTATTTGGTTTGTAACTATGAGAGGGCAAAATGGAGGCCAGGTAATGATGTGATGGGACTCTCCGCATTCTTGGGGCTCAACGTCCCTTCCTTGAGCAGTTATGATGAACCCCTCAATTTGCACCATTCTAGCTCCTCGCTCCACAGCCCTGGGGCTCGGTTGGAAGTATTAAAAATATCTTTTACAGATTTTGAGATAAAATATAATTTTTAAATAATAGATTTTGAAGAATGAATTTTACAGATTTTAAGATAAAATCTAGATTTTAAAATGTGATTGTGTTTGGGAAGTTATTGTCTTTTACAGATTCCGACACAAAAAGTAAGTAGAAAAGAAAAATAAAAAAGTAGGAGAAAGAAAATTTATTAGAAAAAAGGGTGTGATTTGACAAGAAAATAACTTTTTCAAAACCTAGATTTGAAGCCAAAGTTTTGTTTCCAAAATAGTTTTTCTGAAAAATGTGAATACTTGGACAAAACCTAGATTTTGAAAATAAACCTTGATTTCAGGAAGAGAAAGCAAACAAACTCTTATGCCTCGTTTGGTACGTAGAATTGATTTTGATGGAAATGGATATGGATATGGAGATGGATATGGATATGGATATGAGCTTTAAAGTTATGTTTGGTATGTCATGGAAATGAAGATGGAATTCATATCTTTTATGAATGTTGATTTTTTTAAATGTAACAAAAAAGACTATTTTGCATAAGGGATGATATTTTGATCCAAAAAAATTGGACTCCATGGAACCCAAATGAATTCCATAGGTTTGGGTATTTAGGTGGAATTGAATTCCACATGGAATTGTAATTCCATCATACCAAACATGCCAACATCATGGAATTCAATTCCAATTCCATTTCCACCCTCCTATTTCCACCATACCAAACAAAGCATTAGTGAACTTCTACAGTCTACATGTACACACACATTGGGAAAATCTTCAAAAAAAAAATTGACATGAATTTGAAAATTCCTATAAAGTGATTATGTAAAGGGATAAATTAAGGAGAGGGCCGTTATTTGATATTTTAAAATGTTCATGTTTTTGTAAAATTGCCTTTTATATTTTTTGAAAAAGAGAAAAGTCCACCTTCACTGCAGCAACATCGTGGACTGGTTGACGGGGTTATAGCATCGATCGTCAGTAGAGGTGGAAAAACACGTCAGCCCCGCCTTGAAAGGTCGACTCGTTTATGCCCGCTGATGTAAAGGGCCTAATTTTGAAGCCCTACCCTAAAAATGACAAACTTTGGTCCGGCCCATGGCCTTTTAGGCATGTTTAACATAAAATGTTATTTTTTTTACTTTTTTTAAATTTAAAATAGTATAATTTCTAACTTAAAACATAAATATTATCAAAATTAAATTAAAAGAAATAAATTATATTATATTATGAATGAAAGTTTCAATATCTGCACATAGAAATTATTTTTAGTAGCAACGTGATTTATAAAAAGAGGTAAAAGGATATATAAATGTTATCAATGCAAAAAAAAAATAATTAAAATAAAATTGTGTTCCTTCCTCAATTTTGCAACTAAGCTACTAACCTGCAGGTAGGCTTATTTAACATATTTTCACTCTTTTTAAATAGATCAAATTAAAACATAAATTTTTAAATTGGGTCTTTAAAAGTAGTTTGTATGAGCAAAATAATATAACAAATTTGATATTGAAATTGGAGAGAACAAGGATTTGAGGAGTGAGAACATGTACGTTTGTGTATTTATATGGCACACACAATAACTGAAAATAAGTATTTGACTTGAATAAGCGGTAAAAATTATGTTTCGACAATATTTTTTTTCTTTTCACATTTTAGATTTTTATGGGTACATGATTGATAAGAAACCAAATTTAATGCAAAAACTAGCACATATTTTCTCCAAGGCATTGTTTTTGAAAAGGCTTGTACGTGGAAATCAATCAAATAAGTTTGACTTGAAAAGGGGGAATAATGTTTGATCAAATTTAAAAATAAAAATTAAATATTAGACAATAAATTAATATTTGATTTAAAATGATTTGTTTCTGAAACTTGCAAACAAATATAGGAAGAAATTGAAAAAATAAAGAGTTTCTCAAACAAACAAAAAATTGACAGGTCAGGTGTTGACCCTTTTAAGAGCTTGTTTGGATGTGATTTTGAAAATAGCTTTTACAGATTCCGAGGTAAAACCTAGGTTTTGGAGAATAGATTTTGGAAAATAGTTTTTACAGATTCCGAGGCAAAACCTAGGTTTTGAAAAGGTGATTTGTGTTTGGGAAGCTATTGTGAGAATAGCTTTTACGGATTTCTAGACAATATTATAATAAGTAATATAGTTATGAAAAGATATATTTGAATAATATATTAACAAATAATATAAAAAAAGAGAGGAAGGGTGATGTGACAGAATAAAATAATAATTAGGGGGAGAGGAAGGGTGATGTGACAGAATAGCTTTTTCAAAACCTAGGTTTTAAATCGAGGTTTTGTAACCAAAATAGCTTTTGGGTAAAAAAATTTTGCTTGGAAAAAAATCTCTATTTTGAGGTAAAACTTAGGTTTCCAAACAAGCCCCAAGTCTATCTCTGTTTTTATCTAAATCACAAATCCAACTATTAACTTAAATGGGCACAAACGGTTTCCCGGCTATAATTGCAAGGCAAGCACCCTCTAGCCGTCAAAGCTCTAACATTGATGACTACTGTTTGGCCCAACAATTTTTTTTTAAGCCAAGATGGGGAAGGTGAGATTTGATCCCACTCCACCTTGGTTTCCAAAATATTAACACCAATAGGGGAGAGCAATGGGCGAGTTGGGCAGCAGTGGCGGAGCCAGGACCCTAGACCAGTGGGGATAATTTTTTATTTTCAAACAAATGACAACAAGCTTACAGTATAAATAATTTGAGTAGGTTCAAATCTTAAAAATCAGTGGATGCAAAATAAAATAAGTGTAAAGTACTTAATAAAATCTTAATAATTCGAGCATATTTTGATGAGATTTTGATAATTAGGTAAAGTACTTCTATCAGTAAACAATATTTTAGGTAAAGTACTTCTATCAGTAAACAATATTTTCTGGACATAAAATAAGTGAGTGAGGGGCTTATAGAATTTCTTTTTTCCAATTTAGCTTTTCAGATGAGCTAAGTTCTGATGCTGGAATCTGTTTTGTTAGGATGTTTTGTCGTATCTGGAAAGGGCATTTGGATTTTGTTATGTGAGTCAAGGCGACAATGAAAACATAGCACAGCAACAATCTGCAAACCTAATCACCAAGCCTTCAGCAATCCCTAGTGGTCCATCAGCTGCAGAT